>VUQI01026144.1:0-11143 GCA_015106735.1 Paratilapia polleni | reverse complement strand
ATAACTGTCTTATGGTTAAAAAAAAAAAAAAAAAAAAAACAAAAACAAAAAAAAAAAAACCCCCACAAACATTAGCTTTGACAAAGATGTCAAAGATTTCTTTGACATCTTTGGGTTCCACATATCAGTCATTACTAGCAAAGTATTCTCTTAGTATTTCATGATTGTTAATTTATCCAGTTTTTAGAGCCCCCTGAGTTTACAAATAATGCTGTTATTACTCGATGGTTAATGTATTTGTTCAACCCTTAGGACCTATGGTGAGTCTGCATTTCAGATCCATCTTCATTGTCTAATAATGGTGGCATACAGATCTTCAAATGTGAAAACTCTCCCTATTCAAACATTCACTACAAGGACACTCAATGTAATTGAGTATTTTTAGTTTTTCACTTAAAATCTGAATATTTCGACCACTAGGCCTATCTGATTTGCTTCCCTTGTGATACTGGACACAAGGGATGCTTGGCTTAATCAAACGAAACACAAAATCACTCCAAAGATCTAATTTTCACACCTCCTGCAAACAGAAGAGAGATTCCACAGGAGTTGTTTTTATAGCTTGTTTTTGGTGTGAAGCTTCCCTTTAAGTGCACAAAAGGGAGTTGGGTTAGCTTTTGTGACCTCAGCTGATTACTGCTCTTTAGTGCACTTGGTAACCTTGTGTTTTAGAAGAGAGAACACAAACTTGTAATATAATCTGCACAATACAATACAAAAAACTTACTGTGATTGAATAGAAATTTATTGTGGCACTGCTTGATACAAAAAAAATGACTGAATTGCAAACAGGAAGAACAAAACCCTTTAATTCCTCTGTAAATGCACTGACTGTCTAAATAAAAGAACATGTTCAATGACAGTATGAATCAAACTGGAGACATTGTACAATCTAACTTTTCATGTCAAAGGTCTTCCACAAAGGTTCAGACACAAAAACACAAGAACAAAGCTTGGGTTGCTCATTATATTTTCCCTTGTCACATTAAAGCTGCTGTCTCTCGCTGTGGGGCTTTTATTTTACAGAAGAGTCAAATACACAAAGCCGCATTCTGTCCATTAGGGGGAAGCAGAGTGACACCAATAATACAGTCATCCTTGCTTTAATTCTCTAAGCACCTGTGAGTGAGAACAAAGAGGTGTGGGGGAATCCATGTGGGATGAATTAAGTTACAAAACAGAGAGTCAGAACTACTTAGGGAGCTGTAACTAAATATTCACAACATGTAAACACTGAGCTACTGGGGACTGAAGAGATAGGTTGGGAATTAGTTCAAACATCGGTGTCAATATCTGAGGTCATGTAGGGTAGGTGTGTGTGTGCTTGGTATGCACAGCAAGATTTACTTATTTTAATAGTTTAACATTTCTGGATCTGGATACAAATTATGATCTATGCTCTGAGTAATACCTACTAGAAGTGATACGGGGTGTGGGTGACCCAGTTGGATGTCTGGTCTTTAGTGCGTTTGGCAGAACTGTGGGTAGTGAACAGGGATTTAAAAGCCTCTGACTTTTCTTCCATGTCTTGGATGGACCTCTTTGTGGCAGAGGCTGATGAAGACTTGGTGCCTTTAGATGAGCTGGAGGGTCCAGACGGTCCAGCCACAGCTGGGTAGTAGAATGAAAAAAAAAACAAAAATAAAAAACAAAAAGGCATCTTAAAAAATAAGGAACTGTTTCCCCCACAGCTTGATAATCCCCCATTACATTTTAATTTAATTCTACAATAGATATTCACTTTAAATGGAGACTAGTGCTAAATCACTGAAGACTAAAATGGATGACTGAAGAAAAAGAGGCTGAATGAGCCTTAAAGTTTACATCAGATGTAGAAAACCATATTCATGTTTTAAAAAGAGAAACATTCAATAAGTCTTTTTCACTGTTCAATAAATTTAGTTACATGAATTAATAAGTCTGACAGACAAACTATACCATTTCCAAACTGAGATTTTGAAATCTAAAGATAGAATAAATTTGTCTGTATTTATCAGAGCTAAGTATGGTTATTTACCTGACTGGCTGCTGTCACCACCCTTTTGTAGTGAGCTCTTTCCTGCTACATCATTGTGTGGAGACTCTGTGTCGTCTGTGTGGAAAATAAGAATCAGACAAGACAGAAGACATCATACAGTGCGACTGGTTATCTCACCAGGTTGTACTGTCATCTTGGATAGACTCCACCCTCCACACAACCCTCCAAAACAATGGTGGTTTATTAGTTCATATAATACAAAAACAAAACAACCACCCCCAAAAAAAGTTTTTATAATCAAAGTTTTATGCGGTGAAAATGAAAAGTTTGATCTGAGTAAAACCAAATAAAAATCTGGTGTTTCTCAGCCAATGCCTCATTCATTTGTGAGGTGAGAGCCTTGTGATGTTCTGGTCAGACTAGGTCAGACCAGGTCAGACCATAAATCCACAATATCTGGTTCAGTACGACTATTTTTGCTTTTCTCGGCTCATTTAAGAGCGTGAGGAAAACAACTGGGAGTAGTAATACACATTCACAATTATGGGAAATGTGTAATATATGAAAGTTAAAAAAAAATCATAGCAGGGATGCACCGATTGTGGAACTGCAGGCAGATACCAATGTATAAAATAATAATTTGGCTGATAGTTAAATTTTATAGTTTTGTTTCTTTTTTGCTTTTCCCCTTTTGTGTCAGGGATAATCTTCCTAAAATCTTCCACTCTCTCCAAACACTTAGCCAACACAAAATGGACCTGACAAAACAGATAAAATATCAGCCACTGTCATTGTTAAATATCATCTTGATTGCCAAAAGGCCAATGGCAGTCAACAATGCTGATACCACTATGACTAATCTATGACAGTTCCACTTACTCCTGGGTTACTTCATTGGAAATGTGTTGTTTTCTTAAAAAGTGACTGCATGTCAAATGTCAAAACTTAGTCAGGGTCACATAACAAGTATGACACAATTTATAAATACACAGTGGGTCAGAAAAATATGCAAAACCAGTTTGGAAACCATGCCTGACACACTACTGTAAAACTAGAATAAGATGAAGAAATAATGTAACAGGGAAATCGGTCCTCTATGTACAGCAAATCTGCCTTCTGCTCATGGCATCAATAATTTATAGGTGAGTCACATCAGCTTAAACACAGACAGCCTTTACTACACTTCTAACTTTAACTTTCAGTAAAAGAGCCAATGGGCTTTTTCATAAAGCAAATGCTCTTTATGTAGTGAGCATGACTATTTAAACTGATCATTATCCTGTGTCAACAAACAAATGGCTTACCACTTGCTATATATATCAACTTCTCAGTATTTACTGACATTACGTGTGAGTTAAAAGTTTGAATAACCCAGCTATTACACTACAGCACATTCAAAACATTATCCAAATGAAAAAGTAAATGTTATGGCCTTTACCTAGCTGCTTGGTTTTGTTCATGCAAATGCAAACACATTTATCTTACATTTGACGACTTACTCAGGCTTCACACATACCTTTTGACTCTGATGGTGTCACAGTTTCCGCTGCTTTGATCTTCTTTGATTTCTAAAAGGGAGAGACAATGTATTCATTGCAAAGTAAACACAAAATGACTGACCATGTAAAGTTTAACTTAAATTGAAATATCTGATTGGGGTTTTTGCTCTGGTGAAGACAGATTCTATTAACCCTTTCATGCATGGTAGTCACTACAGTGGACAGCTATTCAAAAATTTCACTTGAATTGTTCTTTTCATGTCTAAAGGGTAATGAAAACAGTTAAAAATCTTGAATCTGAAGATGTCCTAATTCATGCATGAGCTAACAGATAAATCACACTCAAGAGTCCAGTAAAATATCAATAATCTACCATTTCATCATCTTAAATTAGCCGAAATTAAACACCACCTTAGTTTTGGCTTTGACCCGCCTCTCTTCCATCTTCTCCCTCAGCTTGTCCACCTCCTCCTTCGTGCCATTGAGCACAACAATATCCTCGTCTTTAAATGGATCCCCACACTGTAACATAAGCATTGTATTCCAGATAAGAGACTCTCAAAGGGACTTAAAAGCAGCAAACAACTTTTGCAAGTGTAAAGGGAGTCCACATTCATCATACAGCTTTAAAACTTCAACTAATTTCTGTTAAATGATCAATTAAAGGAATTTATTATTATCTGATTTTAGGTATAACTGTATTAAAATTATATGATTTTTAACAAAAATGGAGACTGATCTACAAGATATAGAATAGAAGTCTGAGTTTCATATGAGTTACAAATGTCTTAAATACTGAGTAACAGTGAGACAAAAGTGAAACAAAGCTGACTCTGATGAACATCAATTTACGCTTTCATAATTTAGGATACTATTGATGTGTCCCCTATTTTGAAACATACATTTCATTTTTGGCCATTAGGCTAGTTTAAAGATTCATTTCTCTGAAAAAGTGCTTGCTTTTCAGTTCACATCACATCAGTAGATGCAGTCCAATCTGTCTTGCAAATCAGTGTTTTCTTTAACCTGCTGGATGGAAATTTTTTAAAATTTTGTTTGTAAGTATCTTTGGCAGTGATTGGGTAGGGTAATAGTAAAATAAGTCATTTCATATTCATCAATATGAAACTGCATGTCTTTTTTCCTTTTAATTTCTGTAAAGAATAAATATCTAAACATACCCAAAGCTAAAAACTATTAGGTCAACATACAGATAATTGCTCTGCCCGCACATGTCCTTTTTCCATTTTATTTGCATGGTGGGTACATTTGGTTTGCTAAACTAAACACTGTGAAGCAGGGGAAAACAGGCAAATTGAGTCAGTCAGACACACACACATTGATCAAATGACTAAGACAAAGACATGCTGTCACTCTTTCAAGAGTTTGACCCTCCAGACATTCACAATCAAATAAAATATTCTGTTACACTCAATCAAAAGTTTAATGTTTGTTGCAGACCTAAATCACACTGTCCACTGTTTGTTTTTTATTGTATAAGGGGCACTTGATTTATGATTTCATTTATCTTACAGAAATAGAGGATATTACAGGTTCAAGACAACTTGGTATGAAACCCAATGGCTTACATATTTGTGAAAGCCTTGCCATTAAAAAGAAAAAAAAAAAGCTTTGTTTTAAACAGGCTAACCTAAGAAAGGCCACCAAAAATCTTTCATGTATAGGTTTTGTGTTTCTAAAAACAACATAAGCAGGATGACTGCTTTATAAAATAGGAAAAGCACACCCATATTCAAACACAAATATTAAACCCCTGAGTAACCAGCAGGGGATCCATTGTGTGGTCGTAATGCAGGCTCACTGGGTGTGAACTCTGACCATGTGCTCTGTTCAACACAACAGGGATAATCTCAGGAGCTGACCAAGCAGCAAACAAACTCGGTGGGCTGCTCTGAAGTCAGTCACTCTGCTGTTACTGTCACCAGAAATGACACAGGGCACCGGGAGCTGAGCACTTTAGGATGAAGTCAGTGAGTCAACCAGAATCTTTTCTAATTACAACAGGAAACAAAACGGTGAACAAGAGGTGGAGAGAAACATGCACACCACTGACTGGGCAGATAAACTGGAATTTACCTTATCTGAGAGAAAAAAGAAGAAAAGGAGCAGAGATAATGAGATTTGAAGACAAGCAATGGCAAGCAAGAGGACAAAAGAAAGACTGATACAGTGCACCAGTGAGTAGGAAAAAACAAAAACTAAATACGAGAGAAAGAGAGTGAGTGTGTGTGTAATGTGGGAATATGCTCCCCTGTGTCAGGTGTGTGATTGGGTGTTCTTGTTAGTAACCAGGCAGAGACAGACCTCGTCTCATGGGGTGTGGGAGGAGAGACTTAATCAGCAGCAAACACAACTAGAGAAAAAACACACAATTACAAATGACTGTGGCTCACTCACAACGTAATCTCAGGCTCTGAGAAAGCAACCTCCCGGCAAGGACACAAGAAAATAATCAGAACTAAATTTAGCTCAAATATATTGCAGACACTAATGCTGCTGTAGATGATGATGATGGAGCCAAAGGAAATGACTTCTGTTCACTGCAGGACTCCTACTGGATTATAGCAACATAGCTCGGAGAAGCCATTTAGATAACAGAGATCAGATCCAAACAGGTAATGATATATAAAAGTTGACCTCTTCACCATAAGGAGTACGGATTGAACAGCATCAAAGGTAACTAGCTAAACTTGGAATTTCTTTGACTTTCTCTCTTTTCTTAAACATACTATTTTTGTGTATTCATTGTGCATTGCCCTTGACAGAACCACCAATTTGCCAAATGACTATATGAACACAAAATACAGATATAATCTCGAAATGATTGTTGGCAATGTGAAAACAGAAATATCTTAAGCAACAGACAGAAAGAAAAGATATTTATCTACCAACACTCAGAGCCAACAAGCAGCAAGCTATTCCTTATTTCTATGTATTAGTTGTTCTTTCTGTTAGTCTTATTGTCAGAAAAGGACAGGGATCTCAGCAGAAGGTTAAAAAATACACATTTCTATGGCAGCCTCCCTGTGGATATCTTTATCTCTGGTGCTGTTCTTGGCAGCAGGGAGGCTCAATTTAAGACATTTCACTGTGATGGAGAATAGTTTTCAAATATGTCCAAAGCTTATGTGTCCTCCAGAGGATACACAGGTATAAAATCTATTTTTATGCCCCTCATCTAGTTTTCTTTAAAAAAGAAGCTTGAGTCCAACAACTCATTACCTCAACTGAAAGCAACTACTGAGTTGTTATATTCTGCATTTTGTTTAAATTTAAACTGCATCACAACAAAGTTCTTCTAGAAACAAGCCTTTCCACTCAAAAACCATGTCTGAAATTCCTCTGGGCAGCTATTTGGGCAGTTATTTTGAAGCCCCTATCTTCATTAATAATGAGAGCACCTCAAAATGAATTTCTATGTTCACAGAGACATAAAAACTGCATGTATAGAATCACCAGTCAAATCTGATTTAAAAAAAAAACAAAAAAAACTTCAAAGGTTTGGTGACTTTGTCCCAAAATAACATTAAAAGAGCTTTTTCCCCACAAGTTATAAGTCTAGTATACATGTGATCATAATATCAACATCATAATAAGGCTATTTTATTTTTTTAACCTTTGTTTAAGAAAGAAAAAATGTTTGAAGTGGTAAGAGACCTTTTGTCTTATCTTGTGTAATGCTGTTTGTTTGCATAATTACTGCTAACCACTATTTCCCCTTTACTTAAATATTTCAATATTTTCAATTTATGTTGCTACCAAGAATGAAAGCAGGACTACAATCAAAGGTTTCAATTTAAGTGCTCTATATTTTGTCAACCATCTTTATATTTTGCTTATATTTTACCAAACACTGTAGCTTTAACTACACCATTTTATCTTTTTTTTTTTTTTTTTTTTTCTTTTTTTTTTTTTTGAATTTCTGTGTAAATGCTTTTTATATCATCTTATGTTGTGCTTTTACATTTTAATTTGATGCTTCTTCTATGTTCTTGCTGAAATTTGCTATGCACATGAAGTGTACATTTCACACAGAGAGCACATCCTACCATGGCGCTGATCACACGGCTGACGTAGATGGGGTCCCTGCGAGCAGAAACGTCTTTAGCTGGGTCCTTCAGGTGTTTTGGGCTGATGTCCAAGATCTTCAAACAAATCTTCACCATGTCCTCCTCAAACTGGACAAGAAGAGAGCAGTTGATCTAAAAACTGCAGCTTTGTAGTATTCAAACATCATGGCAGAGCAACTCTGCTCATACTTGAGTCAAGTATTTGTTGAAACATTTGATTCAACTAAGTTTTAATTAATTCATTTTGAATTAAGGTAATAATTTGAAGCATTTTAATATGTAAAATGTCACTACTCAATATTTCATGTTAGAAGTCAGTATCTAAACTACTGTCTCTTGTTGAAATTTTTGCAGTCCAACTATATATATTATCTAGGCCACACAAACTCTAAAACCATTAACTCCAATTCAAAATGCTAAAAACCCCCAGAGAGGTACATAAAAAAAAATTGTACTTAAAATTTAGGACATGGAATTGAAAGGTGACCAATCAGGGTACTGATCTGAACCTCAATGTTAAATACTGAATGCTGAATATTGCGGACCTCTCATTTTGTAAAATTTAAAAAGTTTTTCAACTTTCACAACTTGAAACTGTCAACAAAAAACTTTAAAGAGGAGAATTAAGATAAGAGCTAGGTTGTAACTGTCATCATGTTGTTTACATAATTTAATAATAATTTCAAATTTTTTTAGGTCCATTTCACGATGGATACATATTTAAGTAGCTTTTGTTATTCATGCATTATTTAATTTATTACAGGTTATTTTATTTTGAATTTCATGCTTGTATACACATCTCACTGAGCTGTTCTTGTGTGAGTACATTCTTAAGGTACGCCGGCAAGCTGGTAGGAAGCATGAGCGTCTTTTTTACTCCTGCAGAGGTTTATGCTGGTTGCATTTTCTTTCTCTTGTGTTGGACAGAAACCTAAAGGTTAATTCCCTGTGATACCATTTGGGCTTATTTGTTTTGTCTTGTCTTGTACTTTACTTTAGTACAATGTATTTTTACATGCTGTGCATGGCCTTTTATGTTTTTTGTTTTATAGGTGCTTCTGAAATTAAATTATTATAGTGTTGTAAATAGACTGGTGTTTAAACCCTTAAAATAAAAATATTCAGTAGCAATTAAACTTCAGCATTAGATATTTCAGTGGTTATTTTACTGAAAAGTAGTGTTGGTAGGATAAAAAGATGAAAAACAGTCACTGATTGTCAACACAATGATTAATGTGGTGTTTTGGGGTATTAAACTGAACATCTCTTATTCACTAAGACTATACTGTGTGCATGTGTTTGTGCGTGTGTGCACATGTATGTATATACCTGCCCAAAGTCCCAGTTCATATATGAGATGAAGTTCCCACTTCCTTTGTAGATTATACCGTGTTCGTTCATCACATACTCCTGTAGCTCCGCCTCATCAGACAGATACACAGAGTCACCTACAGAGACAGATACAGGAAGAAATACATGAGAAAGATAGATGAATGGATGCACAGGTAGCAACTGTCCATCAGCTGATGGACAGTTAGGCAAATAGTTGGGCAGACAGAAAGCTGATAAATTTACCAGGACACCAGGGATTAAAGAGCACCACCAGATTTGCCAGCAATGTTTCCTTGTCCCTGTGTCTTGCAGATAGATTGTACTCTCCAATCGGGGTGTCAGCTGGGGGGGTAATGGTCAAACTCAAGGAGCCCATTAGTGGATAGGAGCCCCTCTCAAGTTCCACCTTCCACACTGCCTTTGCTGATGGTGAACGCTGCACTTTGTCTGGGATACCAAAGCATGACTTTGTCCCTAGGTCCTCGGATGGATGTTCTCCTGTAGAGAGGAGCCACAGTTGTCAAAGCTGTAACAATACTAGTAGTAATATAATCCATTAATTTTAACCACAAACTGTATATCAAAGATGGACATACTGTAGTGAAACCAATGCGGAAGTGACTTAAAGTTGAATAATTTCTAATGGCCAGCGGGGGGTGACTGGTCTGGTTGCAAGAAAGAAGTCCAGCTGTATAGAAGTCTATAGAAAAACAGCCCTCAGTAAACAGTTTATGCACCCCAGTGCATAGACTCAGTAATGAGTTTATGGTCTTAGTTGCAATTTTCAAGTTTTATTTAATACAATATAATGTCTATTTTATAAATTATATTCTTCATTGAAGTCAAAAATGATGATATAGCCAAATATGCTTGAGGATGGACCTGCTCTGTGATTGACAAGTCACTACTGTATAAGTATAAAGTGTCCTTCAGTTTCTCAGTCAGTTCCCTTGACACATTAGTCAAGTTGAAGCTTTAAAACAGTGGTCCACAAACCAGTGGATAATGTCACACTGGCTAGGTCCATCTTTTATATTCAATCAATGGTTTTCACTGACTATTTTATTATGTATTTACAGAGGAAATAGATGTTCAAAATTCAGCAGAATCCAAGAATAAAAATATGGAGCTGAAAGAGAGCATTATAGGTGCCCTTTGACAATTTACACAGAGTAGCTATGATTCAAATAATCCTTATTTATCTTATAGTGAGCCTTGGTGCAGCCCCTCAGTTCTTTCCCAACTTTTGGGATAAATAAAGTATTGGTACTGGCACATCTCGCCCTATGACAGCTGGGACAGGCTCCAGTCCCCCCACAACCCTGAACTGGATAAGAAAATGGATGGATGGACCTTATATTTAATCAAGAATAGGAATAGGACAAAGACACCATATCAAACACTGAAACTGAAAAAACGTAATGTTTTTTGAAAAATATATGCTCATGCTTTGAATTTGATGCCAGCAAAGAAGTTGCAACGGAGGCAACAAAAGACTGGACAAGATGCGTAACCCAGAAAAAGAAAAGAAGACACCTGTCATAACTAATTGGGCTAACTGGCAAAAGCCTTTCAGAAGTAAAGCTCAGTTTATCTATAAAGGAGCCTTTCCCTTGTGTGTCATGTCTGTCTTTTTCCCCACCCTTTCAGTTGTCTACCCCACCCTCACTGGTTTCATCGGATCTTATTTCTCCTGATTTCTCTTCTGTTTGTTTTATTGCATCAGTTTGTTAATAAATCCCACTTTTTGTTTGGAATACCTGATTCTGGTTACTGTGTTTGAGTCCTTTTTTATACTGTACGTCACGGCTGAAGCATTCACTTTTATTGGTTTTCACAAAACTCTTACATTTGTAAGCTTCTTTTGGCTAAACAGATATCCATAGTGATCTTTCAAAAACATTAATATCAATGATAAAACAAACAAAAAAGCAGACTGAGAAAACAAACAAGTAAGCACTCCTCCTATTGATACATGGAAATCCATATTCAATCAACTCTTTTATTTACTAAAATAAAAAATGATATAACAAACCAAACATGCATGATTTACAACTATCAATTATTCAGATTGACTTTCTGTAGGATCCAAACCTTTTGCAAAGTTCAAAAAGGGTGCCCTTCAATAGGCCTGAAGGTTTTATATTATTTGTCTTATCCAGTGTGTAACATTTGGTCCATATTTTTCCCCAAAACAATACTATAGGCTTTCTGTGATTCAAAAGTCTAAGGGAAAATAAATA
>VUQI01026143.1:0-24621 GCA_015106735.1 Paratilapia polleni | reverse complement strand
CCTCCCCTTTCTCTTTTTTTTTTTTTGTTTCTCTTTTTTTTTTTTTTTTTTTGGTGTTCTGAGGATAGACATCAAAACCGCCCCACAGTCCTGACAACCAGTCAGCCCGCTTCAGACATGACCCCATGAGTTCCTTTGGGTTGAGCCACAGAAATCAGTGTGGTGGTCTGACACCAGCAAGTTAAGGAGAAGCTAAAACTCCTCATTACAGCTTACCTCATGCATTTAGCAAATCATGCGTGGAGGTTTATTTTGTGTGCTTGTTTATTTGTTTTGAATGAACTAAACTGGTGATCAGGAAATCCTTGAGTGGAATATTTTGCTTTCCCTGTAAAAAAGAACTAGATTAAATGGATCTGAAGTGAATTTTTAAGATTTATGTTCTCTTCTTGTCTTTGTTGAACTTTGATATATAATTTAGATTTTGAAATGCCCGTGTGGTTGACTTTGTGGCACTGGATTTTTCATGTTTAATCTTCTACAATGTTCTTTGGTCATGCGTCTGATGTATGCATGAATCCAATGTGGGGTTTGATTAACTGATCTTTTTCCTGGCCTAAAATATAAAAAACTGGGTGTTTAGTTAAGAGAACATGACCCATATACCAAGGCTGAAGCCTTAATGCAGTGGCCTGGGTTTGATTCTACACCAGGGCTTTTGCTGCATGTCATCCCCCTCTCTTTTTAACATGTTCAAAGTTGAAACCATCATGATGGAAACTAACAGGAAACTAACAGGAAATGCAGGTCATTTATTGCAAACTGTCGGACGGCCCTTCACGTTAAACTGCCGGAAGACATGATCTCCCTTTCTTTTTGTGAAGAATAGTTTGTTGTATCTTATGCTAAGAGGGCAAGAAATTAATGATTGAGACACCTTTTATTAGAATTTAGAGAATTTGATGAACTCTTGTCATGGCTGGAACTTACATCATTCTGGGTCATTTTACTCAGTTAAATGCTTGTTACAGTTTGTCAGTCAGCAAGTATGCTATGGTCCACTTGGGTCTGAGTGACATAAAATCCGTCATGAGGCCAATTACATCAACACCTGCAGCAGGATATAATTCCAGCCTCAGGAACCTGCCTAAGTAAAAACCCTAAATACTTAGGTAAGAAATGTAAAGGATACAAGTCATCAGCTGGCTGCATCGACGCTATTCAAAAATTTGACAGCGTTGCGAAAGGTTTTATATCTCACACTATTGTAATTTAAAAATACTTTTAAAAACACTTCATAAACAAATGATCGCTTTCATATGGTGGAATAATATTTGGATCAGTAAGACCTGTTTCCAGAGAGCAAAGTGCTCTTAATCTTTGCCTAATTTACTCTTTTATTACTGGGCATGCAATATTCAGAAGTTAATTTACTGGTTTGAGGACAATTGAAGGAAAGGCGGACTGGATATAATTGAAGTTTGTATTATGCCAGGGTGGCAGGGGGGCAGTTACAAAAGAAGACCAACAACACTGCCTGGGGAATTTCACCCCAGGAAATATTAATCTAAGAAACCTTAATTATACTACCAATTGGTTGGTAAAAGCATACAGACTTGTTACTGGCAAGGCAGAGGCATGGCAGATCAATTTTAATAGTTTGCCAAATCAATAAATCAAATATAAGACTGGAGCTGCAACAAAAGGAGAAAACAAGTTAAAACCCGAAACAAAACCCACAGGATTAGATATTTAATAATATAATAATATATTCCTAAAACAATCAAAAATAATAGTTAAAAACAGCAGGTCCACTAAACTAACAAATCAATACAACTAACTGGGGGCCACTTGGGGAGGCAATCTACACTTAGGAGTGCTACCAGCTACTCACCAAAATGTCTCACTGCAAACCAAATGGTGTCCCTATATTTGTGTCCCAGTGCTTACACTTACATGCATAAGTGTGGGGAGGAGCCCTCACCAAAGGTGCCTAGCCTCCCAAAAAGATAGCCCTCCGCCTTACTCAAAGGACAAACTAAACAAAAACAGATTAATAACTGTAAAGAAAAAAAAAAGTGTGGTTAATACATTAAAATACAACAATCAAGCTAAAATACAAGAAAAAGGCCTAAACAAGACAGCAGCAGAGGACACCTATAAAAAGGAGAAAAACAATTGTTATCCAGGGTCCACCTATAGTCCCACTGTGATCCCACTCACCACCATCAGGCATTGGGCAGCCAACCACAGTCACCGAGGGAAACAACAAATCTGGTCCACAAACACCAGGATCAAACTATAACAGAAAGAGAGTCACTAAATATGGGCTAACAGTTAGTCTAAATGCATTAAATCCATTTTCCACTTACCTGCAACCACCACTTCCACCTGCAACCAGAATGAGACTAAAATGCTGCATTCAAAAGCACTACTCAGGTGAGGAACATTTTTCACTAGAAATTCCCCACTACACCTGGACTCAGTAGTCTGTGAAGTTCTGCCCCTTCTTGGCAATAATTCGAGTCCAAACAATACTTAATAAATGAATAAGAATATGGTACTTTCTTATTAATTGCAGGAAACTTCCACAACCGCCCTCATTAAATCAAAAATCATGTTCATATCCTCGTCTGCTCACGTCATGGTTTGATAAAGGGATCAGAGCAATCAGCATTGTAAACACAGAATATTTGCATGTTTTTCTCAGTTATCAAATCTAAGACTTACCCAAGAACCTTTTCATTTTTTTTACTCACAGATCAAGAGCCTAGTGCAAAAGAGATTCATTTCCAGACAAGCTCATAATATCACATGTTGACCATATTCTTGCACTTAGACCACCGGAACTGGTTTCCAAGATTTATGAGCTTAACAGTATCAACTCACATCTTCCTAAAATTTTGAAAAAGGCCTGGAACTCTGATCTTGGAGTAGTTTTAACAGATGACCAATGGTGGCCTGTCTTAGACTTGGTGCACACGCTGCCTAAACATGTGGTACACAGAGTTCACAATGCAAGGCTGGCAAAGATTCATTCCAACACTGAGTCCAACGCTCAATGTAGAGGCCAGCCAGCAGACTTTATGCACATGTTCTGGCTGGGGCAGTATCTCTCCACTTTCTTGTTGAGTATTTTTAAAGCTTTTGGTGAGATGTTTGGAATCCGATTTGACCATGACCTAGTCTGTGTCCACGTATGAAATGAAATCAATGTGGTCAGAGCTTTCACTACACTCTCTGCAAGACAAACTGATCACTGTAAAAATGAAGCAAAATTGAAGTGCTCCTCCACCCTTTTCCCAATGATTCAAAGATGTTGTGGAATTCCTAAAGCTATGATACTTAAACACAAAGTGTCCTTTGAAACTTTTCTTAATGTCTCTCTATAGGAACCAATGGTGAAAGCCTTTTGATTGGGCACATGTGTGGTTAGGAGGTTAGCACTGGGACTAGGGATTTCAACTGGTTTACATATATAATGATACTGCTGCTTTCTACAGAATGAGTAGAAGTCTTGAAGTCAAATTGTATCTTTTATGCTTGTTACCACCTTTGAAAAATCAATTAAATTGTTTACAAAAATGTGTATATGGATCACTGCAGCTTTAAGATTAACGCCTTTCTGAAGATTTTCATGCACTCTGTGTGTAGCTGAGGCTATAGGCTTTAGGAACCATTATCACTGGCTGAGAGCACCTCACACACCTCCAAGTTCTGTTGTTCCAATGTGAAATCTCTCACCCCTCTCAAACACGCTTTTATATCTCTGCCATTTTACTAACTAACCCCTCTCCTCGACACCCCCACCACCACCTTCTCATTAGTGCTCCCCGCCAACTCTCCGACAACACAGACTCTTCCTCTGCCTGCTATTAATGAGGGAACTGAGGATTCCTAATAAGCAGTTTTTCTTTTAATTAAAAAGTCTCCATAAATAATCACCTCATAATCCACATGTCAGATTCCATCCAGTTCCTACTTAGTTAGACTCCAAGATTAGAGACCAGGGCAGGAGATGAGCCATGGAAGATTCTATCTATCTATCTATCTATCTATCTATCTATCTATCTGTCTATCTGTCTGTCTATCTATCTATCTATTCAGTATCCATTTATCCACCTCTATAGTGTGTCTCTGTGTAGCGGAGAGGAATATGCTAATAAGGTT
This sequence comes from Paratilapia polleni, assembly GCA_015106735.1. Classification (NCBI taxonomy): domain Eukaryota; kingdom Metazoa; phylum Chordata; class Actinopteri; order Cichliformes; family Cichlidae; genus Paratilapia; species Paratilapia polleni. The sequence continues at coordinate 20,511 of VUQI01026143.1, read as the reverse complement.
AGCGCGTGTTAATAATTGATGGTCATATAAGATTCGGCTGTGCTTTGCTGATTCTGCAGTATTAGTGAAGGCGGCTGGCCGTGCTAAATGATTTATTGTGTCCAATATTCTTCCTGGAGGGATTTTGAATTTCTAATAAGGAAATATTCCTCCTGTGCCAGTGTGTATTTATCAAACGGAAAGCTGTTTTGTGATAGGCCCAGCAGGTCTCTAGGTTTCCATCACAGAGACAATATACCGCCAGAGTCGCTGCTTACTCAATATTTCTGGGAGTCAATTTCCTTTAAAACCAATTTTCTCCAATCCCTTTAGCATGTTTTTTTTTTGCAAAAAGAGACCATTTACAAGCTGCTGAGCCTTTGTTTTAACTCTTTAAACTTTTTTAGCAGACCCTGACAGTGTCCAGTAACCTAATACCATCTCTGAATTCCATTTTTCAAGCCTTAATTTTGTAATTTATTACCTGAGATACACAAAACGCCCACAAATTAAAAAAAACAAAAAAAAAAACAAAAAACCAACAGAGATTCTTCAGCTGAACAATGTGCAGGTGCAATGTGTGTGTGTATTCTCAGGATAGTTTCTTCATTCTTCAATCTGTCAACGCAGAGCATGCAGGTGTGTGGTGGAATGTGTGTGTTTAGCTCTGTTACTGTAAGTAACAGCTTGGATCGGTTGTGTTTGTTCACATGGGAGGGAGGAATGGAGAGAGAAGGCAGTTATAGATAAAATTCCACTCCTAAAAGAAAGTAAGACTATGCGAGTCATCACTTTCTCGTTGCCTGCCACAGCACCACGTTCTGCATGTTTACGATAAGCTTGTTTGCACAGGGAACAAAGGCATTGGGCTGATATTTAATGATCATAGAAAAGAAATGTTTGGTCAGCCACAGCTTCTAAAAATCCCTCCTCTGAGTTGTAACATCCCTTAAAATTAATTGTGTTTGCCAAAGGTGAAGTCCCACATATCCTTTGACAGTAACACAAGAGCCAGTTTCACCCTTTAGTCACATTAGGTAAAGCTAGTGACACCTTACTTTGTTGACATGAGGATTAACTCATACTATAGCTGGGGATGGAAATAAACCAACTTAAAACAGGGGTTGACACATGAGAGTGGTTGATCAGGATCTACCCTACCACAATAAACAGCTTAATCTGTGGGATAAACTCCACCTGTTAGTAAAATAAAACTAATCATTCTGCTGGAATTTCAGTTCAGTTCCATTTTATTTATGTAGCACCAAATGACAACAATAGTCTTGTCAAGGCACTTTATACTGAAAGGTTACAACATTAAAGATGAACATCCAAACTCCAACAATTCCCTGTTGGCAAGCTCCTGGCAACAGTGGGGACAGAAAAAAAAAACTCCCTTTAGCAGGGGAGAAATGGGTAGGTGCTCAGGGTAAGGAGAAAGAGAAGACAAAAAAAGAAGAGCACTGAGAGATGACAAACAACAAACAGAGCAAAACACAAAGTACACAAGACAGAAGACACAAAGTTACTGGGCTGCATAAGTGTGTGAAAGAGTGCAAAAGAGAGGAGAGGTTCTCGGGGCATCATGGAAGATCCAATAGGGCCCTTCTATTGCAGGACAACTAAAAGATGGTTCAGGGTCACTTGATACAGCCCTAACTACAAGCTTTGTCAAAAAGGAACGATGGAAAGAGGGTTTCTGTCTCCTAAACCAAACTAAGAGCTGAATGCTAGCTGAATGATAGCTGAATGCTCTGACTCCCACTCTACTTTTGAAAACTCTAAGTAAATGGACTGATACTTACATAGCACTTTTCTATTCTAACTCAGCACTCAAATCACTTTTTACTTTGAGCCACATTCACAGAGCACTTTATTCTACACATTTAAGGACACACTCAGATGGTTGGATCAGGAGGAATTTAAGATTCATTGTCCTGTCTGAGGACACTTCAACATGTAGACTTGAGGAGCCAGGGATTGAGCCACCACCCTTTGGATTTGGAGACAACCTGCTCTAGCTCCTGAGCCACAGCCACTCTGTAGTGGCATCAGTAAGCCTGTAGTTTGAGAGTGAATTACTCTGTTTGGATAATGTGGTACTACGAGGTCTTTACTATGAGATATGATAGGGCAGGAGTGTATGTAAGGAGAAGCGTGGCAGGATGTCATAAAGGTTGCCAATAATACGAGAAATATGATCTATCTTTCTAGTTCCTGTACCCTCAAAGTAGTAGCATTTTGGATCAACTGGAGGCTGTTCATGGTGATACTGTGAAATCTTGATAATAAGAATTACAATAGAGTTTATAACAAACCAGCCTACAACAATCCATGTGCTGGTTTTTCCTCATCCTAATTTTGATAATAATAAGCAGGTAAAGAAAGCCATTCCTAGAGTCTTGTTTATTGGCAACATAATGTTTGAACTCATATCTTTGGACTGAAGCCCCTGCTTTTTACTATAATATAGAGTATAGCACTAAACTGATGAAAAGAAACAACAATAAAAACAAAAAGTATTGTAAAGGGCACAGTCCACTGGAAATAACCCTGATAATGATGTTTCTCAATACTTCTTTACTGAAAGAAATTTATAGAAAAAGAATAATCTTTTTATCTTTTTTTTTTTTTTAAATCTGCTTCTTGTTAATGCAGCAAATTCATTACCACCCAACACTTAATTGCTGGAGTGCTCCTTTATTTCTCCTCTAGCTTTCTATTCATGTATTTATTATTTAAACTCCTTACAGCTTTTAATGTTTCAACTCCATCCATTACTTGTGTTTGGACTGTAATGTGAAGCATTTCCCTCTTTTCTTCTTTGATTAAAATCTAAGAATTAACATTTTCTTTTCTTCTATTTTATTTTATTTTTTTACTTTTTATTTAACTGTATTTTCCACAAATGGAACAAACTTTATAAACACAGTTGGTCATACATGTACTCAGAGCATCAGTGTAGATACTGCCAACACAAACAAGAATAAACATTTTCACTGCAAATTTCTCCTTTCTTCTAGTATGCCCAGTTGTTACTCTCTTGGTCCCCATGGTCCTGTTTTTAATAATTCTACATTCAAGTATTAATGGGAACAGGTTTTATTGGTTTTTATTATTTTATTGGTGCCCAGTACAACAGATTTACAGTGCGAATCCTGGGCTGTATTTTACAGTGTGACCACTACTGCTATTATTGCTAATGCTGCTGCAGTGCTATTTCTATTATTGACACATTATTCATACCACACGTAGTGTTACTGCTACTACTGTTAGTGCCAGTTTCAAGTGATTTCCTTTCAGAGTTTACTTTGAAAGAACGCCAATATTCTACCAAATATATCAGTTTGAGCCAAATGCCTAACTGACTTTTCTTTTCTCTGTGTGTGTGTGTGTGTGTACTATAGTAAAAAACTTGCTCACCCTGATCTGCCAGAACTTTTCAGCTTGTAATAACAAAGCATGTTCACCTCTCATGCTTCACTGTGTGCAGTGTTGATTGAAACACAGCTGTGTTACAGTGAATGTAACCCAACACTAGATACACTATGCTCAATTCCACATTCCCACCTTTCAGTTGCACCACTTATAAATAAGCTGGGGCACCCACCCACACACACATACACACACTCACACCAGTGACATCAGATGTCAACACTGCCAATGCTTTTGCTTAAATTCAGCTGTACATGTTTGTTCTGCTTTTTTTTTTTTTTTTTTTTAAATAAAGCAGACTATCTCTGTGCATACTGCAGACACACATGCATGCTCACACACAGTGTATGACCAAGGTTACAGAGTCATGCAGGGCCCTCCCTCCACTCACACCTGTTCACCTCATCCTGACCGCACCCCAACCTGCCCCAACTCAGCACCAGTCTATGAGCTGACTGACAGGAGCTCCATCTGTGACCTCTAAAGGTCATCACGCTGTACATGGACAACTTTTTACAGCAGCTCAGGTGGAGCAATGTTACCTTCATCAGTTATGAGAACTGATGTCATGGATAAAATTAGTGTGAATAATACAGATGGACTACTGTCAGTTATTGCTTGCTGGCCTTTCTTACAGTTTCACCGAACTGGTAAGTTCTCAGGTTAGGTGAGTAAAAGAAATATATATTTTCAAAGAATAATAACAAAATATTAAAATAAAATTCCTCTGTTACAACTGACAGTCACATCTATGGGTACAAATACAGATTCAAGTAACAGAATGTCATTCACTAAGGAACGCTTTCTGCCTTTATCCCACAACTCCCTCACAGCTTGAAGCACCCAATGAAGTGCACCTATTTTCACTATTACTGATTATTGTGGTGATCTGCCATGTGGTCGTGTTTCCTAAATTGGAAAACATGTGACTTTAATGTCAATTCATGAAGCCATGACGATGCTATAACCAGATCGCTGGTGGACGCTCATTTTATGGAAGATGCTCGTATTAAATATGACCAAAGTTTCAAAATAAAAGATCAGACTATATACAAGTGATACCTGTGAGCCAAAACCTCAGTCTTCATATTGTTTTTTTATACTCTTGGCTCTGTATGATTTCCCTAATATGGTCATTTCAGGCACACAGCTCTAAATATGGGCACAGAAGCCTCACCCACCTGATGTTCAAACCTTGTGTTTGTGAGATGGAAGGGAGCTAAAACGGCCTGTTTCACACAGAGGATGAACATAGGGACTGCAAAAAAGCCCAGTATAAGATAAATAAGCATTACTTTGAACTGTGAAGCATGCAAATCTAGAGTCAAAAAATAAAAAACGTGGAAATGAAAATTAGTGTAATAGGTCCCCTTTTAAAAGAGATGTCATATTCTCTTTCCACTGTCTAAATTATTTCAAACCTTCTGAAGTTTGACTGGTGCTCCCAATTACTGCATCTTGTTGCACCCTCTCTTTTTCAGTGGTTTAGTGGGTCTCGATTTTAGAGTTAGTACCATGTTTCTCTCCATGGGCCAATTCCTTCATTCAAAGAACAGAAGTGGATGGAAACTCATTAAAGTTTGGCATTTCTTTTTTAGAATTTCTATAAATATAACTAAAGTTTGTGCTGCATTTGAATGGAATCCTGCTGTGTCCAGAAACACCCTATTTTCTAGTGTATTACATTTACTCTCTACAAAACAAACATTACTGTCTATGCATTCTATAAGTTAATCAAGTAGTAAAACTTACTACTTGACCAACAGATTTACTAAAAAATAATGAGTCAATTTACAGTACCAAATATATAACAAAAAAATCTTAAAAGTAAACTTTTTAAACTTTTTGTTTTTTACTTAATTTGACAAAAAAAAAAGGAAAAAAAAGCTTTTTGTACTCAATAATGTTGTGATTGCCTCCTATTTGCACCATGTTGGACCTGGGATTTGAACCAACAAGCTCTCACTCAGCACAGTGCTATCACACACTGGCTTGTGGGCTGTCTGTTGTGAAGAGAGATTCCTCTTGTGAACCAATAAGGAGAATCGAACCCCATCGTTAGATCTCTGATATCCATATTAGGACGTATTCTAACAGTGCTTGAGCTAACCCCCCACCCCCCACTCCCTTAATCCTATGGCGTTACAAATGGTATTACTGAAATGTGTGCACAGTTGCATCAATATTCATCTCAGAGGAATATAGGTTTCAACATCGCATAATGAAATGTAACAATTGCTTTTGCCAAAATATGCAAATGCCTTGTGTTTCCAGTTTGGATTATGCTATTCATATCTAGTAACTGGTATCTGCAGTATGCGTAATGTACCAAACTCTGTCCTACAATATGTCCTTTGGGTATGATATGGGAGGAGGCCTTACGAATGTGAATGCAAATACAAAGGCTGCTGTAAAAACAAAGCAGGGTTTATGAGTGGAGGAAAATAAACCTCATCTGATGCTGTCCTGAGAAGAAACCTCACACAGGCCCTGTTTAAACACTGTCTTCACTCTGGGTGGGAAGATGATTTTAAGGTCAGGATTGAGAAAATATTTAATATTTGGATGTTCCATTCGGCACTTGAGATTCTATAAAACACGGTACATCTGGTTTTCAGACAGATTAAGTTAAAAATACAAACTGATCCCTGATCTTTCTAGAAAAATCAATTTCCTATTTGCAGTGTGAACTTGGTCAGAAAGAGAGAAAGAGAAAAGAAGTCATGACTAAGGGATAGCACAGCAAGGACCGTTTCAGCTCACTACAGTAAAAGTTAATTAAACAAATATGGCCGCACTATAAACCAGTGGGATGTTTATTTGTATTGAGATGAAAAGCCATTTCCCATCGAGATCCCATCAATGTAACATTGAGCGTGTTGTGTTTGCAAGGAGGAACTCTGGACCAGAGTTTAGGAGAGGACACTTGACAAGTCATTTCAAAGCAGCGTGAGCTTGAGAAAGTTTGTCTGTATGCAAACGAAAGAGGACTGAGAGGGAAAAAAATTCAAATATTTGCTTGATAAATATACATAAGTATTTTTTTTTTAATAAAGAACAGGAATACTCAATGAGTAGCACTGAAACAGAAGCATCTAGCCTCGAGTTGGCAGCACGCTGAAATTTCCATTCTTGTAACGCAGCTCCATTTGCACATTTACACCTGCTCTTTCATGCCGCCTCCATAATGTGAAAAGATTGCATACAAGAGTAGAAAAAGAGAGCGGCGTGCTGAACAAGCCCACTGGACCCAGCGATTACCAGGTTCTGAACAGAAACCAGAGCGCCCCGAGTCCCTCCTCTGATCCAAGCGGCGTACACGCGGGACCAGCCGCTCGCTAATAGAGACATTTACACCTTAGTAAAAGTTGGCAGGTGTTACCCTGCCGTTGTCGAGAGCAGACGCATGCCGGGCATCATTAGGCCCTGTGCCAAGCCTGCTTTGGCTGCCAGCCTCACTCGCTCATTCTGGTAGAAGGATGTGTGCGTCTCTGAATGTTCGTGTGTTTGTGTGTGCGCGTGTGTTACAGCAGAGCAGGGAGGAAAGTGTCCTCTGTTGTAGTGGCAGGTTAAGGAGGGCTCCTCACTGTGATGGAGAGGACTGCCACTCTACATGCAACATGTATCTGTCTGTTGATCTGTACATGGAGAAGAAGGAGCGGAGGATAAGGGGTAATATTGTGCGCGTGATTACGTGCATTTTCAACAAATTATGTTCATTTTGTGTACAATTAATGTGCATTAGAAAAAGTGTTTTACACAACACACAATGCCTCCGTTGTTATCATTTATTAGATTTGTTTTCCCCACAAGCTCTCCAGCAACAAAAGCATGATTAACATTTTTCTGTGATTTTGTATCATTTATTTAAGGTAGAGGGAAGACTTTGGCTTTAATGAAAAAGCTAACACTGACTACAAGAACAATATGTGACATGTAGACCATGAATCTTTTTATTATTTATCATTTATTATTTTTATTTATTCATTCTGTAATCTTTTTAATCAAGTGCTTTATCTCTGCGTTTTGCAAGCCAGTCATCAACCCAACCAAATGCTCTCTTTATTATCTTTAGGTCTTTAATATTTTCCAGCACTTTCCAACAAATTCACTGGTATTTATATGTAGATTATTAGGATATTTCTGTGAAAACACAACATGGTGTTAGTTGCTACACTTACACCTTACAAGTACTTACACCTTATATTTAGGTGTTTAAGAAAATAAGCAAAAGTTATGTTTGCCTTGTTCACCTCATGCCTGCATTGGTTTTCTCTAGTTTCCTCTCATAGTCCAAAGACTTGTTAGGCTAATTGGTGTAGGTGTTACTATGACTGTGAATGGTTGTCTGTCCCTTGGTGTCAACCCTGTGATGGCCAGGGGAGCTGTTCAGGGTTTAATTCCTGCCCAAAATCAGCTGGGATAGGCTCCAGCCTAGAAAAACAAGCAACATTTTAATTCTTGATTAGTAAGAAATGTCAGAGTTCAAAAGACACATGGGCAACCTTCACAACTAAGACAACAACTCTCCCTAAATCATATATAATTTTTCATTTATTAAAACTATTCATTGTGTCATTCTACCCTGTGCTAGATGCTTTTAAATTCCAACACTTGGAACAAAAAAAATTATTTTTATACAATATGTTTGCAAGGATATATGCTGAGAATTATGTACATTATATATATTTAACAAAATCTTTTGAGGTTGGAGGTGAAAACTTCGCCTGACATCTAAGCAGCTTGAACTTCTGTCAAATGAGCTAAGACTAACACTTTCTCCTGTTGCCTCGTAATTACTACCAAATTTTGTTTTTCTTGGAGCTGCCACAGTAAAATACCAGCAAATTTATTAGAACTTATAAACCTGTTAATTAAAGCCACATCGTGGAAATCGAGGCAACATGCAAAACAAAGCTCTCAGAGCATTTTAAGGCTTTGACTGTAATGTCGTGTCTCTTAAGTAAGCATGAAAGATGATGCTTTTTCATGGCACTGCTACTTGACAGAAATCACTGAATGAGAATTTCTCGAGCCTTCGTTCTCCAAGTCCATATGAAGAATAAGAAAGGCTTTGTTTTCTTTCATTGTCCAGAGATCTCTGGCTGCAGAGATCTCTGGATGATGTCTGCATTTCAGCCCACACATACACATACACACACACACACACACACACACACACCCTTACTCTGGGTAATGAAGTGTTGGTGTTGCAGTCACCCTCCCCCATTTACATAGGGAATGCATTACTGAAAGGTTTCCAGTGAGGTTCAATAAATTCTCCGTCCACAGAGCAGCAGCCTCTCAGACGGAGCGAGAAATAACACAGAGAGTTAAAACACGAAGACAGGGGGGACATAATGGCTGAGAGAAAGACACGTCTCCTCTGCTCAGAGTGGGATGTAAATTGACTGCAAACAGAAAATCCATTAATAATTATAATCACAATAATAATTTAGAAGCAGGGGATACACACATTTAGCCAGGCAATCAGAAATCCATCTGTGGAGGTGTTAATATTGAAGAGATGCTGATGGCACAGAAAAAAAGGAACACCAGCATCTGAATATGTAATGACAACCGGGAGGCCATAACAAACACTGCTTTTATGTAGAGAATATTACTTATTAAAATTGCATCTTAAATATTTATAACTCTATAGATGGCCCCTGTCAGTGTTTCCTTATTTGTCTCCCTGAAGGTTACTGTTTGAGGTGAGGGGAATGTATGAACTCCATTCAGATTATTACACACCCCTCCCTTCAGAAATGGCCTGATTAAAATCGACTGCCACAGTAGATTGTGATGAATTATGCAGACTTTAGCAAGGAAATGAAGCAAACGGCAGTGGTTCATTTAAAAATTTAATCTTGGATCTATTAGGAAGATGCTGAAGTGCTGGAGAACACTGCATATTGATAAGGTATTGTTAATAGCAGCATGTGAGACATTGTTTTACAGGTGAAATGTTGTCACGTACAGATGTGCCGCGGTGGCTGTTACCTTTGCATGTTTGTCTCTGTCAGCTGTTTGGTGCAAAGTTGTTGGAATTCACAGCAGAGCAAGTTGCTGCAACACATTATCATTCATCTCTGTGCTACTTTTTCATCAAGTTGTAAACAGAATGAATACCTGCTTTCAGCTAATGTTACAAAAGAGATGAATCAACACCATAAACAGGTATTCAAAAAGGAAGCACAATGATATATCATCGTTATTTGCTGTAAATGACATAAAGTATTCAAGAAATACTTCACGAAAGTGAAAGAAATGTAACCGCTACCTATGAATTAATCTTGTCTCGGCAGCTCAAGACCAGTGAGGTGGGGTTTTTCCCTTTTCACGTTATAACAGCTGGAACTATCGTGTTATATCACCAAACTTTCATAAATTCACCAAAAAGGTATTTTTTTCCCCCCTAGAGATTAAATTCATTGTAACTTATTATAGACTTGTGGTATAGTTCCAATAATAAAAGTCACCGTTGCCTCAACATACTTCTTGAATGTCATCTGGATGTACTTATTAGACTTTCTAGCAAGAGAAGGTTTGTGTTCAAAAATTGCTTTAGAAAAAAAAAACCTACCTTACTTAAATTTGGCTTGTTTCCCCTTCAAGGTTCTCTCTTTGAGCACACCACAGCTTCTATTTTCAGATTGCTCCCTGTTTCAGGCTGGCTACTTGCGCTTCTGCATTTGCAATGCACACTGGATCACATACATCGTCTCAAAACGGTGACCCTTCAACTTGAATTTTATTTGGGAAAGAGGATAAAATCCAGGGAGGTAAATCTGTAAGGCTGATGGTGAGTGATAACTGTTTTTGTCTGGCCAAAAAGCTCCTATGTTTTCCACCCACAATGAGTGTGTGCACAATGGCACACGCACCCACTTGTGATTCGGATTAGTTTGATTCAGAATCACCTAATCGGGGGATTTGCACCAAATGTCCTTCCTCAAACATCTCAAGGGCATTATACTATTTCTCATTTATTGATTAATATTATACTATTATTCCCTGACACTGACACTCTGTCCCTTGGAAACAAATTCACAGTGGACAACCGTAACCAGGTCTTCTGACCTGATGTGGTCCCTTCGGGTTGGACATTGCAGACTTCACTGCGTAAAAGTGCCGTATGGGTCATAGCCACAGACCCAGTTTTCATTATCTGTGATGTTTTTTGATTTTTTTTTGATTTTTTTTTTTTTTAATGGGAAAACTCCTTAAAGTGGGTGGCACAGTGGTGCAGCGGTTAGCACTGTCACTTCACAGCAAGAAGGTCCTGGGTTTGTGTGTGGAGTTTGCATGTTCTCCCCGTGTCGGCATGGACTCTCTCCCGGTACTCTGGGTTCTTCCCACAATCCAAAGACATGCACGGGGTTAGGTTAACTTGTGATTCTAAATTGGCCGTAGGTGTGAATGTGAGTGTGAATGGTTTTCTGTCTCTTTGTGTTAGCCCTGCGACAGACTGGTGACTTGTCCAGGGTGTACTTGTAAAAATACTGTAAAAATTTATAATACATTTTGGTTTCATAATATTCTTCTTGAACCTTTGTGGCTGTAGCTGTATATGTACATAATGGTCAGGGTACCCTAATCACATCTAACTGTGCCTCTGTTGTTGTGCAATTGCAAATCATGATATAAATTAAATATAAACTACTATATGCTCTTCAGTGCAAATATATTGCTTCACAGCACAAACCCCTCCAACAAACGAAACAAAACCTCTTCTTTTCCTACCTTGCAGACAGCAGCTCTGAAAGACATACTTGAAATTTTGGCACTGTATTTAGATGACTGTTCAACAGCGGTGTGAAGAAGTGTGAGCGTTTCTTCAGGCTGGTCAGAGTAATATCACAAATTTGAGATTCAAGGACCGTGTTGAACTTGGCAACACAACACAGCAGCAGTGAACCCTCCTAGCTACAATAAATTGAATTCCAAGAAGCAGCAGAGCTCCTTTATTTCACAGGCAAGGCCTAGTTTTCAAAACTCTGTGCGCTCCTTTTTTTTGGCCCCATTTCTGGGTTTTTGATCGGGCTATAATATGATATGCGACAGGGATGACTGCTCCTGTCTCTTCTCCTCTCTCCTCTCTCCTCTCTTCGTCTCTGTCCCGTCTAAATAAAGGAACACAGAGGAAGAGGTTTTAATGAGATCAACACAGAGCGCCAGTTACATTGATAAGTAAATACTACAGCTTTAAATGCTTCTCGCACTCAATTGGCTCCCTGCTATTGTTGCTGAGGGTATGCCTCAGTGAACACTAAATTTTCACTGTCACACTTCAATAACCCTAATTGTCCAAAATAAATGAGCTAATTTCTGAAGTTCCATTTTCATATGCAGGAGATAAGGCAACTTTGCTGATTGATTGGATTCCTTTGTGCATGTGTGGGTATGGGTGTGTGTGTGTGTGTGTGTGTGCTTCAGAGCCTATGTGAGTGTGAGTGTGTATGTGTGAGAAACTGCAGCACTCATAATTTGAGTGAAGGCTTCTGTTTATTATGCCTCTGTTATTCACTGCAAGTATTTCTCTGACCCCTGCTGATATCCATCCGGCTTCCTCTCCCCCAGCAAGAAAGAGAGAAGGGAGAAAATAGATGGATGGAGTGAGAAAGTGAGCGAGGGGGAAAGTTGAGAGAGGGGGGTGAGAGACAGAGAGCGAGAGAGACAGAGAGAGCAAGTGAATGAAATAGTTTGCCTCGGTGTTTGTGTGTATGTGTGTGTTGTGTGTGTCTAAGGGGTCCCTATGGATTCAGTGCTGGATCTCGCCTGATCATTTGCATTTTTTCATTTGAGCTGTTATTTGCAGCATTGCGTGCAGCACAAACCCCACAGGGCCTGCGGAGTAATTCAGTAAAAAGGCAGGTAAGATATAAATTAATCATAAGACGTCTGAGAATTATTGCACTCGCACGTGCACAGATGTAAATAGACATATATAAACATATATGCATGACACACAGGCGGCTGCGCAGGCAGAAAGGAAGAGACACACATACAAGCACATGCAGAATACACCCACACACACATCACTGAGGACTCAGATTGAATCTGAAAGGAGACCAAGGTCGAGCGAGAAACTTTTCAACTCCATCAAGCAGAAGTATGGCGCTGGATGGAGAGGAGTAACTTTTAATGGACCAATGTTTTAATTCAAAAACTTAGTCAAACTTCAACACGACTTGCATATAAATGCGATAATTCACTTTTCAGTAATGTATATTGGATTCCTGACAAGGGAAAGAGTGACTTCTTTAGTTATACTGCTGGAAGGTAAGATGCATGAGATGATTCAAGAACACAGTTGCTTGGAGTGACTGAATAAATTCTTTAATAGAACCAAAAAGCAGAATTCAGGCATGTACCTTAAATGATACATGCTGCCAATCCCACAGTCCAGTGTGCTGCATTTCACACATTAAAATGCGACTGCATCATTAAACACTCGACAGTGACAATGCAAAAAGAAATATCCGAAATACTGATTTACTGCTCATTATTAGTCTGTCATATAGAAAATGACTAAATGAGTGAACAAGCTGTTTTTAGACACAACTCATTTGAAAGAACTTTTTTTCACAGAAGCCATTTTGACTTGTCATATCAGAAAAAGGACAGGAGAAGCAAATTTTGCTAACAATGGCTCAGTTCCATTAAGTGTTCCACAGAACCATTACAGTCAGCCAGACTGCACAATATAAGGACCCTGGAACTAGCTCATGGAAATGGAAAGCAATCATTTTTAATGTTACCAATTACACCTGAGTTTTTCCTTCCAAGCCAAAATGTCTGCTGTGAAAAAGATCTTTTCAGGAGGCATAAAAAGACTATCAGGCATACACACAAGTGAATCAACAAGCGCAAGTGTTTCACTTCAACTTGCTACCACACAAAATGTATGAACAAAATATTTACACAGACAATCCATTTATGTGCAACTCCTATATGCCACCAACTATAAGAAAAACAAACAAACAAACAAACAAAAAAAATACTGAAAACCTAATAACTGCACTGTTGACTGCTGAAAGGATACCAGTTAGGTGTTACAACTTGAGGGTAATTCCCCTTTGGAACCATTTGGACCATATTGTGATCCAAGAAGTTTTAGCTCAGCATCACCAACTAGAATATTTGTTGTCCTGTAATCTGTTGGAATGACTTTGCTGTAGAAAAAATTCTTTCATAACATTTTGAACAATGGCTAAATTTGCAAAACTTAAAGCCTCTGCCTGTTTTATTCCAAGCAATACGAATACGTTAGCTAAGGCTCGACTTATTAACATGAACACAAAGACGGTGCTAACATGCAGCTATAATTAACACCACCCAGCAAACATTTCAATGTGGAATAACTGTCAGCTGGCAGTCTTTTCTCAATGTCTAATCATGGTTGAAAAAATAGTTCCAAAATGAAAGTTGAACCGACATCACGGACATTGGTTCGAATTACATCTTCAACGGCACCTGCATGTGCTTGTTAGACTTTCTAGTAGGCGAAAGTCTTGTATTCTGGAATTATTTCTACTATCTCTTTATCAATTAGAATAAAACAATATAAACAAAGTAAAGTTTCTCGATAGAAAGAATGAGAAGAAATAAAAAGCTTCATCTTAAGGGTGACTCAAATCCATGCCTTGCTGCTTTTAAAGCCACCACTACCCTACTGAGCTAATTCCTGAGTCTATGATGCTGATATCGCAGACAGAGAGGGGATAATTGTATGAGTCCAATGCGTTAAGTTCACCATGCTACAAATGAAATAGAATTTGGATGTCTGAAACCGTAAATATCTTAAAAGTGTTGTTCATTTAAAAAACAAAAACAAAACAAAAAAACAGGTAATACTAGTCTGTGTACGTGGAGAAGATATTTTGTGGACATCTGTTCACAACCATGTGCTAACCATATTAGTTGTCGTTTTTAAAAAAACAAAAAAAACAAAAAACAAAGACAAATGCATTTAATTCCTTCGTTGCAATAATCTGATCGATATTTCTCACTTTGCAAGAGACAGTCTGACTAGATCTCTATTCTATGGGGAAACAACATCAATATCCGTCCGTCTACGCTTCAGCTTTTTCCTGTCGTACTGCAACCAGTTTTGATCAGGGAGATGATGCCGGGGTTTCAGGTACGCTTGTTGGGCAGTTCCATCTGAAGCTGATGGGAATATTACTAGTTTCTCAGCTTTTTAAAGCAAAGTATTGAGCACATTCAAGTTTGGACATAGTTTTCGGTGATCAGTTTAGAGATCAAAGCTAGTAATTTGTCATGGTCCCCATGGTATATATGTTTATTGTTTTTTTAGTTTGTTCCCGTACCACTGTTGTCTTGTTTACTGTTCATGTTCAGTGTTACATGTATTTTTTGTTTTTAACTTTGAAGGTTAGTTTTCTCATTGTTGTGGTTTTACTTGCTGCTTTTCTTTCCATTTTTTATGATCTTTTGCTCTGCCCTCAGTTGGTTTCACCTGTTTTTAACTGTTCCTACCTGTGTGTGTATACAGAGTGTGTACACAGAGTCCTTTCTTTCCTTTGTGTTCATCATATTGTCCTCCATTTGGCTAACTTGTAGATTGTGCTCTTTTTTTTGATTCTTGTTTTGCTTATTGGACTTTGTGTTTCTTGGTTTTTGGATCAACCACTAAAAGGCTTTTTGTTTATTTTGACTGCCTCTGTGCCCTGCTTTTGGGTGTTTTGGGCTTTTTGAATATTGATTTTACTTTTTCAGTGAGTTTCTTTCAGACTGGTGCACAGTAGTTGGAGAAATCCTACGAGATCACTTTAACTTTATTTGTAGTTCTTGTCATTAATGCACATTTTTTGGGAATATTGCCAACAAATATTATCTAAAGCAATATAGATGTATACATAATGTTAGAATTGATGTTGTAATGGACTGTCTTGTAATTACATGTGGGGTGGGCCTGATCTACACACAAATGTAAGTTTATGAACATTTTCAGAAATTGGAACCTGGAAAATAAATAGAGGGTTTTAAGACATTCCATTTACTTGATTATAAGAAACAACAGCATAAAAAAATAATATTGGCACTAGGACATCAATCATTTCAAGCATGCTTTTACTGTTAATGATGGTTACAATATTTTAAACATCAGTTTGCATCAGATTTCACTTAATAGAGTTTTACAGCTTTTACTCCATCTATCCACCTCATCCTTAAAACCTTCTGTGTACCTTAAACTTTCTGCTGTCTGTAGTCGAAGGTGAATGCTCTGAGCCCTCATTTCACCTCTACCACCTGTTCTGTGATGTATGTGACCCATTCTGACCCAAATACAGCGTATTTGTTTCTTTATGCTGTAGTCTCGTGTCTTACAATTCAGTCTCGGGGCGAGCTTTATGATTTCATACCTCCAATAATTTACACCCACAAATGCAGGGAGTGAATTCAGCTTTTTCTTTATTTATATATTTTACTATTTTAAATCCCCCGTAGTCCTCTCCTACAGCACTTATCAGTGCCTTTGTTCCTGAATTCAGCAGTCTGAGGCAGATTGGCCCATCAATACACTATCAGAGAAGGTAGGCTAGATAAGAGTTCTGCTGCTATCTGTCTGCTGTGAATAAGCTGTCTAGAGGTCTCCACAGTCCAGGTCAATGCACATACACTAACACATATATAGTGAGCCTGCACACTCACACTGAATAAGCTGTCTGGAGCTTCTACAGTGTAATTCAGCACATACACAGACACAGAGTTTTATCAGGGAGAAATTCAATGCAGCAAGGAAGATATTACTACATCTAGTGTATCTCAGCTCCAACATTATGTTACTCTAATAGTTCAAACTTTGGGTAAAAGAAAAGTTGTCTTCCAGTGAGACAGCGAACACTGAAACTAAGCACCTCCCGACTTATCCACAAACCTAAACTATACTACCAGATCTCATAATTTAATCAAATTGACTAATTTTTTTATTAATATGTTAGTTCGGTTATGTCAGTTTGGCAGTTTAAAGTCAGATCCACTTTTGTAAGTTAGGTCTAAGAGCAGAACAATTTTAGACACCACTGACAATTCAAGTCTGGTACAGTAACTGACTAAAAGTGACTCAACTGGCAGCTTGTTGGCTTACCTCTCAACTGGCACTGTTTTTGGGTTAAAATTTGCTGGAATGCCTCCATTTTTCTAATTTCAGTGAGACCATGAAGGGCACAGTGGTGCGCTGGTTAGCACTGTCGCCTCATAGCAAGAGGGTTCCAGGTTTGAACTCGCCAGAGCCCTGCATGAGTTCTCTCTGGGTAATCTGGCTTCCTCCCACAGTTCAAAGAAATGCATATTAGGTGATTCTACATAGACCATAGGTGTGAATGTAAGCATGAATTGAGGTCTGTCTTACTGTGTAAGCCCTGCGATAGACTGGCGACCTGTCCAGGGTGCACCTTGCCTCTCACAGCTAGAATAGGCTCCAGGCCTCCCGTGACCCTGAATTAGAAAAGCAGAAAAAGAAAATGGATGGATGGATGGATAATGAGTTGTTATGCAGTGATCCCAGTATGAACAATGCTACAAGCAGCACTAGTTCTAAAAAAAATAAATAAATAAATGATGACACAAATAATGCAATCATTTAATGAAGCTTCACCTTAAGATGAATAAGGAAGAACTCTATTCACCCACTTTCTTGCATTCCTGGGCATTTGGGCTGCTATTATATTATATTGTTTTCGTCACTTCCACTTTCCCACACTGTCAAACTCAATTCTGTCACCATCACTCTGATCCAATAATTTTCTTGCCTCTCCTTCTGCAAGCCAATCAGCCTCTGTTCCCTGTGCTTTAAGTCTTAGTGCTGTTCTGTCATTCTGCCTTTCAAATTGTCATTCGGGCCACCTACCTCCACCCCATCACCACCTCATCCTGGTTGCTCAGAGTCACATCCAAGTTTCCACGTGCTTGATTTCCTCCACCAACAGTGTCAAGATTCCAGAGGTCCTGTCCTACTTTCTACCACTGTTGGGACTCGCTTCTGCTATGTTACTTCATCAGTCTTGTCACCAAAAGTTCATTGCTCAAACTCTGCACTTCAGTATGTTTTGCTCAGTTCTTTCAAATAATCTCTTCTTATTGAAATTAAACTCAGAATCACAGGATGACTGTAAAATGTATTTAATCAGAAAATGTATACCAAACTCATAAGAGACCAGGAAACAGGCAACTTGTCTTTGGAGTTATTTAGAAAAACACAATGACATAATTATAATAGAGATTTATAAAGTGAAATCAATTTCAATTGTCTAGACTTTAACAATTTGATGTAGGGATACTTAAGTTAATCTGACAGGGCTGTGAGGGTACATCAGACAAAACAGGCTCATGACCAAATGTGTACAATATCACAAATGTGGTTCCATCATAATTGTCGTGCTGCATGATCCAATTTTGGCCAAGCTTTAGCTGTCAGACAGATGGCCTCACATTTGACTCTAGAATTCTTTGGTATACAGAGGAGTTCATGATCGATTCAGTGACTGCAAGGTGCCCAGGTCCTGTGGCTGCAAAACAAGCCCAAATCATCACCCCTCCACCACTGTGTTTGACAGTTGGTGTGAGGTGTTTGTGCTGATATGCTGTGTTTGGTTTTCTCCAAACATGGTGCTGTGTATTATGGGCAAACATCTCCACGTTGGTCTTGTCTGTCCAAAGGACATTGTTCCAGAAGTATTGTGGTTTGATCAGATACAACTTTGCAAACCTAAGCTTACTGCCATGTTCTTTTCAGAGAGAAGACGCTTTCTCCTGGCAGCCCTTCTAAACAAGTCATACTTGTTCAGTCTTCTTCTAATTGTACTGTCATGAACTTTAGCATTTAACATGCTAACTGAGGCCTGTAGAGTCTGAGATGTAGTTCTTGGGTTTTTTGCAATTTTTCTGAGCATTGCATGGTCTGACAGTGCATCCCTGGGAAGAGTGTGCTTTTATAGAGGTGGTCACACTTGCTGATGATTGGTTAATCAAGTGCATTTGATCAGCACCTGGGTGCTACTTATCCTCTTAATTCCCATGCAAGCAGTAAGGGGGTACTTTCTTTTTCATATGACTGTAGATGTATAAAAATACTTTGCAAACTATAAAGTTAAAAAAAAATCTTGTTAGTCACATTGTAATGTGCCAGGTATGTTGTGTATCACTTTCACCTATAGACAATAACCTCCAGGGGTTCAAGACCAACACAAGATTTAAAGGTCGCTTTCATGAATTATTCTGGACTCATGCCCAGATGTTGAGAACATCTTTTATTTTTGCTGGAAATTTTAAGCTTAGTCATCAGTGTGTCCCATCTGTGCTGTGTTTAAACAATGCATCCTGGGACTGTGAAGGTTAAGAGAGGATGAATACAATGAGCACCTTCCCATTAGAGCCACAGATCAGAAAGAGAAGGGACAGAGTGGGAGTGAAACAGGCGGCGAGAGACTGATTAAAGACAGCCGGGTGGAGTGTCAAAATGTGTGAAAGAAGGGGGGGGACTTATCTTTGGCTGTGACCTGAAACAGCTGTTTCTCTGCGGTGCGTTGAAGATGGATCCTCGCTCATTTCCTCTCCATCCTGCCACTCTATTTATGATGCCAGTTTACTGTCTTCAGAGGGACACAGACCTACTTCTTCTCTGAAGAAAGAAGGAAAATCAAGCTGACTTAGTGATCACTCACTACACAAGACGATCCTGACAAGTCTCTCCTTCTGCTTTTATTCTGCATAGAGCTGAATCAGGAAATGCTTTTTCAGATGTTACAGCTTCTGTGAAATGAAGCCGTGACAGCTATAGGATGCTGCTCTGACACTGCAGATTTGACATTGAGCCAAAAGTCTTTCCTGAGCTTGGTTTTAGTGATAATGTGCAGGTTCTGGGCTGTCATTGGTAGCTGAAGACTCCCCCCTGCTCACCACAGCTGTCACCCAGAAAACAACCAGAGACAGAGGAGACAAAAATGAAAAGGATGTGTCTTTTTCTTGCTCTTAGAGGTCAGGAAAAATGTGCTAGAAATAAAATCATTTGTTTTCTCTATCAGTCTTTCTCTCTCTCTCACACACACACACACACACACACACAAACACACACACACACAAAAAATCTGCACTTCCTCTGTTGCTTCATGCAGTTTGAAGTTAGTTAGAAATTGGCAAGAAGAGAGACAGAGTGAAAATTAAGACAGTAAGAGCTGTGACATAGCTGCTTTTCAAAAAATACCCCATGGTAAGTGGGTTTACTGTGGCAATTAATTTAATATACTTTAATTGTACTTTAAGTGTACTTTAACTGTGATTTAAAGTCACGAGTACTTTTTCCTTATTTTTCAAATTATGGATAGATAGATAGATAGATAGAGCTTACAAATACAAACTTGCTGTAAGCAGTCAAACTTTTGTCTTGTTAACAAACTTTAAAAATTGATTGGTTTAATGGATTCATATTTGTATCCACATGAGCTGCACTTACAAAAACATTTTGCATTTTTATGCAGATTCTCTTTTTTGGTGTTTTTTTGTTTTTTGCTTTTTTTTACATTGAACCTTCCAGAAAAAGGCTGGAAGGTTCATGGCATTGACTCATCAAGCACACCGATCAGGCATAACATTATGACCACCTGCCTAATATTGTGTTGGTCCCCCTTTTGCTGACCATACGCAACAAACTGCGATGCACTGTGTATTCTGACACCTTTCTATCAGAACCAGCCTTAACTTTTTCAGCAATTTGAGCTACAGTAGCTCATCTGTTGGATCGGACCACACGGGCCAGCCTTTGCTCCCCACGTGCATCAGTGAGCCTTGACCGCCCGTGACTCTGTCACCAGTTCACCACTGTTCCTTCCTTGGACCACTTTTGATAGATACTGACCACTGCAGACCAGGAACACCCCACAAGAGCTGCAGTTTTAGAGATGCTCTGACCCAGTCGTCTAGCCATCACAGCTTGGCCCTTGTCAAACTCGCTCAAATCCTTACACTTGCCCATTTTTCCTGCTTCTAACACATCAACTTTGAGGACAAAATGTTCACTTGCTCCCTAATATATCCCACCCACTAACAGGTGCCATGATGAAGAGATAATCA
>VUQI01026141.1:0-10034 GCA_015106735.1 Paratilapia polleni | reverse complement strand
AAATATTTAAACCTGCAGTTCCTCTAACGTCCACCAGAGGCTCCAGCAGTGAGTCAGTCCCCATAGACTCCCATGTTAAAATGTCCAACTTTACAGCAGAAATAAACATGTTTACAGCCTGATACAGAAACTGTTTGGTCTCTGTAGCTAATTTCCCCCTTCATAACACCTGTTTATAACTCATCTGTTTAAATTGTATTAAGGCTTAAAGTTTGCATTATTAGGGGTGTGGCCTCTTTGACTGACAGGTGGATGGTGACACAGGTGGCTGTAGCTGCTAGCTGTCTGCTAGGCTTCACCTCAGCTAATTGGAGTCCCTGAACTGGACCTCTGGACCGTGTTTGTGCTGCTGGAGCCTTTTGGACCATTTTTAATGCAGTTATCTCCAGCTCCAGTTTTTACTCAGTGAAATTGTAGGATTTGATTGGATGTTACTGAGCATCCTGTTTTTTTATGTCCCACTAAGTGCAGCTATGAAGGGTTATCAGGGTCTTTGGGATACTAACTGAATTCAAACACAGCTGAGCAGCAGAGGTCAGATTTGTCTTCACTGATGGAGCAGAGCGCTTGATTTCCAAACATGACCTGTAAACTAATCTGTGTGTGAGGAAATGACAGTAATGAACCACTTTTAATTTAAAGTTTAAAGTTGCACACGGTCTGATGTGGATGGGCAGGATGCTGCTGTACTTTAATGTTTCCTCTCCTCGCTGGGCTGAAGAGCATATTCCTGTCAGGATTTTTCCAAGGATAACAACACAAACACGCACACACGTGGGATCAGTCTAATCCCTGAGTCAGGTCTGCTGTCAGCTGTCCGGCAGATTGATGGGGGTCATGCTCGCTGTTTTCGGGGATGGAGAGGTTGAACTCTCTGCTGTCCTGAGATCAGCAGTCTGGAGGTCCCACATGAGGCTGCAGGAAGTGACCTCAGCGACTGGCCCCGTCCACTCTGCTGTCCAGGCCGGGCTACAGGGCCATATGGCTAAACCTCCATCCCCAGAGTCCCTTTCCATCATCCGTCCATCCATCCATCCATCAGCTCCCCTCCATATTCACCAGCCTGCAAAGGAGGCCAACGGACTCATCTCAGATTTATGAGCCTCCTCCTCCTCCTCCTCCTGAACTGGAACATCCCCCCTGGCTGCGACACGACCGGCATGTTTGTCTGATTGCTTCATCATGCCAGGTTCCTCAGTAGTCCAAAGATCCCCGATGGTGCTGAGGCCTCGGAGGAAGGCTGCCGGGAGAATCTGTCCTGCTGCTTCGCTCTTTCTCTCTCCTCATTATCATCCCATCCTCCGACCGTCACTCACTCCACCTACAGCGGGTCGCACACAGACTCTGATAATCCACCACCCAGCAGGGCCAGACCCTCTTTGGTCTTCAGAGCCAAAGTGTCACATAACTCCGCAGAACCAGCAGGCTGCACACATGTCTTTATGGATTTTATGACACATTCAGTCTCAAAAATACAGTTTCAGCATCAGATCTTATCTTTGGATCCTTTCACTCATCCAAACATCCAGCAGCTCAAAGAGGAGGGTGTAGGGTTAGTGGAAGATTTGCAAGGTAACTGGAAGCTGTTACCTTTCAAATCAGGTTTCTCACATGCTGGCTGTCTCTCAGCTTCATGTCTTTGTTCTCACTGAACTCCACCTCTGTTAGAGACTCTGACTCCAGGTTTTCATCACGCTCGGTGTCCTGACTGTTATGACGGTGAGGTGTGTATTCACTGTAATGAAGTTTGTTTTTTTCCTCGAAGGCTTGATAATGAACCTGTGGTTCAGATCAGCTGTTAATCCCACTGAAGAAAATCTTTAATTCGTCCTCACAGGCGCCCAAATTTTCCAGAGAGTGTCCTTTAATCTGAAATGTGAACAGATGCTGTTCAGATGCAGATCAGCGGTGCTGGATCAGAAACATGTGACACACAGACCCATTTAAACAGTGAGGTCTGTAACTCAGACAGTCCTGCTTCTCACTGTGTTCCTCCCACAGATTAGGCAGAGAAGACATGACTCTAAAAACCTGTTTGAAACAACAGCATTCATCCTGAGTTTAAAAACTTCAGATTTCTGTTTGATGTTGATGATCCAAAGACAAGAAAACCTGAAGAGAAATCTGAACAGCTGGATTTGTCACAGTAACACTCAGAATGAAACAGGAAGTCCTGCGATCCTGCTGACTCTCCTCCAAACCTCCTCCTGTTCCTGTTCTTGTCTCTAAAACAAAGTGAAGTTAAATCATTCAGCTCCACCTGCAGCAGTAAGCTGACGGTCCGTTTCCGACGGTCCGTTTCTCACGGTCCGTTTCCGACGGTCCGTTTCTCACGGTCCGTTTCCGACGGTCCGTTTCTCACGGTCCGTTTCCGACGGTCCGTTTCTCACGGTCCGTTTCCGACGGTCCGTTTCTCACGGTCTGTGAGAATCCACTGTCTGAGCGAAGATCTCTGCTAGATTCTCTCGGTCTCTGAACAGTCTCTGAACGACATCCAGAGTACCTGGGATCTGACCCACTGTGGTCTGACTTCAGTTTATGGTACAGTTCGAGTTTAATGAGCATCACATGACCCCGTGTTAAATAAATAATGTCCCATTAACTCTGCTGTCCTCTGAGCTCAGGGTTTTTCTCTGTATGTTAAAGGCTAAATCCAGTGTAATGTGGTTTAATCTCTATATTCAGCTTCTAATTAGACCATAATGAATGTGTCAGGTGTTTAATTGGGATATGATGTTTACTGTCATTCTAGTTCTAGTTTTATATGATCTGATGTAAAGTATTATTAGCGTCCCATAAATTAAAGAGAGACCACAAACCTGTGACATGATTAACACAGCAGGGCGTTTAAAACAGAGAGTGATCTGAACTGTGCCAAACGAAACAGAAATGATATCACAATATGAAGAAGTGTGAATAACAACGTGAAAGAGTCGCTCGCACACTGATGCACAACAACAAGCTCGTAACGTCCAGTCACAGGGAGAGGCGGTACTTTTACGACTTTAAATCCACTGATACTTTACAGAAGATTTTAAGATGAACTTTTAGGATTAATTTTAGTTTCTCACTTTATTTTTAACAGAAAGTGTTTGTTGTTTTAATGGAACATTAACATTTTAATAAAATTTGGGTTAAAAACACAGAGACTGTGAATCAGTTTGTCAGACAGAGACTTTCTGGACTTTTCTGGATCACAGAGACGAAACAGTAAAATGTGGAGTTTTTTCAGACGTTTGATTGTTTTAAAAATGAGAGGATATCAGCGAGCTAAAGGTCCGCAGTCTGTCCTCAGAGTGGATTTAAGGTGTAAACAGGAAGATCATCCAACCTGTTACACTCAGACAGCAGTTTGTTCAGACTGTGGGATGATTTCACTGACCGCCGGACAGAAGAAATGACCTTGTTTGTTAGTTTTAATGAGACGGGATTTAAAGAGGAAATCAGGTGTTCGTGGGTTCAGTCGGTGTGGTTTGAAGGGTTCAGAGGTTTCAGAGAAAGCTCTGGTCTGAAGGAGGTTTCCACTGACTCTCAGTTTCTGTCTTTACTCCAAAGAAACTTCACCTGAAAACAATGAAATGAGAAATAGAATAACGTATTAAATGACATTTAAATAAGAAACTGCTGAAAATAGCGGAGTTTTTAAAGGATGTTTAGGACTGAAAAACCATCAGTTTTCGTCTGGCTGTGAGAGACGTGACTCTGTGGAAAACAGACTGCAGGTAGAGCTGAATTAGAAACTGACAGCAGCTCTAATGTCATCTTTAACGAACCGTTACAAACTGCTGTAAGAAGGTCAAATATTTCTACCTCTAAAAAGGTAAAACGCTGATAAAGCTTTGATTTCCAGGCCAGCGGTGACCTCTTTATAAAAGCTGAATGTGAGCGGGGTCAGGGTCTGAATGAGCATGTGATATCAGACCTGTACTGAAACGGCACACCTCTTCAGCTGTCAGATTTCAGGCCTGAGGACTTTTTGTGCTAAAGAGGTGAAACGCTGACGAGCTTTGTGATTTAAAGGAGTCACACAGAAAGAGTCTGAAGGTCCGCGGTTCCTTCATGCTTCAGATTATCTGTGAGGTTTAACGTGAATAAAATGTAAAATGAGTTTTCCTGCAGGTCCCGCCCGGCTGCTGCTGGTTGGTTGTTTCAGGGTTTTTATTTCTTCAGACTCAGGTTTTGATTTTCTGATGTGATAAATGATCTTTGTGATCTCTGTATTCCTGCTTTATTCATGACGTGATAAAAAGCTGTAACCTGTCCTCCCCCATTAAAGCAGTGACACGATGAATCAACATGAAGGCCTCCGTTACCCTTCAGTGCTTGGTTACACTGTCACAGAGGTGGAGGCCTCCCCCCGCCCTCGTTAACGAGGCATCGGCATGGTTCAGGTTTTCTTTGTGGCCTCGCCGACTCACATTCCTCAGAGCCTCACCTCCAACAGCAGAAGGTCAGGGGCTTGCTGCTCCCTCCCTGAACGTGACGCTCCATCTGTGCCCAACTGCCGGCGTTTGGCACCCAACTCGGGCATCTGCCACCTGCACCGGCTGCCAGCTCGTCGTACACGCAGACATCTGCCGCGTTCATGCTGGAGCTGCGCGCTCTGTGCCGAACGCCTCTCCGACAACCTGCTGCCCCGCTCAGGCTGGAAAGAGCTTCACCTGCAGAGGCTCAGAGGAAACTGCGCTCACAGATCTGTGATTGGCTCCTGATGGAGGTGTTAACGACTCATTTAACCTCAATCACCAGGAATTAGACGGTGACAGAACATGGGGGGGGAAACAACGGCGTCCGCTCTGCTCTAACACAGAGCTCATTATATGATGGCTCACGCAGCTGATTACAGCTCAGGCCTGTTTTATCTGAATGAAGTCAGAGATGGACAACAGAGCGCCATGCTGCTGTTAGGCAGGTTTACGTCTCTGTGCTGGACCGTCGGACGCTTTCAGGTTTCCTTCATCGTCGACTCAGAGGTCCTTCAGTCTCTGTCGGAGTTCATTTACCTTCCAAACAGCAACAGTTCAAACCTGGTCCTGTTCCCGAGGCATGAAATAATTTTATCAGTCTGTGATGGCACATTAAAACGGGCTGCAGTCACATGAAAGGCCTGTTTTAAACACCACCAAAGTCTACATCAGGCAGGTGGAGAGGAGGCGGTGGAGTAAGTCACATAAGCCAGGATACAAACCTTTGTGTTTCCCCTTTTCTTTTTCCATTCACTCACGTCTTTCATCTTCATTTGCTTTTGCTTTCAGACCAGGAAAAGATGGTGGTTTGGGTTCAAATACACCAACAGTAACCCTGCACACTGAAAAATGACGAGTTCGGTCACTAACAGCATAACCAGGATCAGACACTCAATCCACTGCAGGACATCCCGTATTAAAAATAACCCACAGCACAAACTTTGGAAAACAGGCATCAGTCCAGGAATGAGAATGGGCGGAGTTTGCATGTTTGAACACAAAACTGTCCTGGTCCGGGGTCTTCTGACCCTGCGCTCAGAGTTCTAGTTTTGTTTAGTTGTTATTTGTTATGGTCATCTTGAGTTTTGCATTATAGTTTTAGTTTTGCCACCTTTTGCAGTCTGATTTCTGGTTTCTGCTTATGTGCATATTTTCTGCTCAGTCTGTTCTTGGTTCTTTGCCATTTGGAGTTTTGTCTTCTAGCTTATATCTTCTGTTTTGTTTTCCATGGTTTTAGTTATGCCTCTTTTCATAATTTGTAGTTATAGTTTTGTTCAGAGTTTATTCCACGAGTTTTGGTTTTCCTGCCCTCCTGTGTTCCACGTGGCCTTCAGTCTCCGTCTCTGTGTTTGATGTTTTGTACTTCCTGTTTTATTTTGGTAACTTCTGTCTTTGTGCCTTGTTTTCAGTTTTGCTTCCCCGTCCCGTCATCTTTGATTAGTTTCAGCTGTGTCTCGTCACCTTCTTGTGTCCACTCCCCTTGATTGCCTCATGGGTGTATTTAAGGCTTGACTTAATTTTCTGCTACTTGGATTCTCTGTTCGCCTTAATAAAGGTTCATCTTTTGTTCTTTTACTCTAAGCTGCAAGTCTGCATTTTGGATCCGTATTCACCACATCATTGTTACTAAATCAAACTTAGAGGATTTTAGTCCCTAAACCCAACCAGCAACTGAACATGAAACCAATTGTAGAGCTGGAAAACCTGCAAGTTACATTACCAAACCCTTCACACGGTTACCAAACCATGATGTTTCCTAACCCTAACCTAGTAGTCTTTAGTGCCAAGGTCCAAGGACCACGGTCCACAAGGGATGTGAACCTTGGTCTCCTTGCTAGAAAACCCTTCGGTCCACTAATGCCGACTATGTAGGTCTCTAAAGTCTAGAACCGTTATGTCTCTGAAGCCAATGGCACGACCATCGGTGCATCGGGGAGCGCCACCAATGGACACCCTGTGCATAACGCTGAGACATGGCGGCATTTGACAAACAGCAGCATTTAATCCCCGGGATGAGAACACGATGGCAGCTCCTGAGAGAGATGCAGTGAAAGGAGCAGACATGGAAACACTCTGACTTTCAGTACAAAAACTCTGAAGACTACATTTCCCATAATGCACCTGGTCAAAGGCTTTCATTAGGCTTTCACATATTGTTACACAGACTGGGTGACTGGTCTGTTAATGTTATAAGACCAGCATCCCCATACAGACACCTGCAGATTAATAATCAATCGATCATCAGAGCAGGTGTTCTTCTGTTGACTGATTGAGAAACGTGAGCTGACCTTCAAGAAACGTGCTCACAGAGGCAGGATGAGACGACTGGAGGAGCAGAAGAAGGAAAATGTTGGACTGTGAGGACGGAGCTTCCAGTTTGATCGGAGCCGAATCTCAGCAGTGAAAAGTGGAATCTCTCTCTGGCTCTGAGGACATGATTCATTCATTAGTCTTGCCGTTGGTGGCGGACATATTGTTGATGCCCCTCAGCCCCTTGCGGTGAACAGATGGTGAGGACGCCGTCATTAATTTAAAACAGGCAGAAATGTTAAAGAGCCTGCTCTGAAATCTGCTGAATCACTGATGGAAACACAACGCAGTGTTCAGCTTCCATCCATCAAACCGAGGCTGAAAAATCGACTTTAAAACCACAGAAAAACCAGGATCCTAATGATCACACAACCAACCTCACGAACAACAAATCCACAGGAACAGCGAGGCTTATGCGATTCTGTGAATCATGTGAGAAGCTGGAAATTGAAGCAGAAGGTCGGGATTTCAGCTGAAAAATATTTTACAGTGGAAACAAAGTATGGCTGGAGAAAATTTTCTGTGAGAGTTTCTGTAATTCTACATAAATTTGACCTAAAACATCATCTGACACTGACACCAGACCTAAAAGGAGAACAGAGAAATCAGATGAAAAGATCAGACTTGGTGATTTTTTTCTTTAAAGCAAATGATCCAGTGTTGAGCAGCACATTTGGGAGCTGGTCAGGTTTGTCATCATGTTATTTCATGAGCAGGGATCCATGGGATTTATCTCAGTCTGATGTTCACAGCATGTTTGAGGGAGTGAATCATGAACGAATAAAGAGTCATTGATTGAAAAGGTGATGTTCGTCAGGTGGGAAAAGGCTCCAGCCTGACTGGCTTCTGGTTTCAGGGTTTTAAAGCCTGATCGTATGGGTTTCTTCACACATTTCATCACATGAGAACACCACAGGAAAGACGTGCGTCAGATATAAACTGAAAACAGTGAATTAATTAACGTGCTGTATTTCTTTCTGATCAATAGTTATTGAGAAGCGATCACATATTCTTCATCTGATTGAAAAGCACATTAATGCAGTTTTGGTGCAGTTTAAACATAGAGATAATTGTGAAGCCACAGTGAAACACGACTATTCAGTAACTCTTAAACCTGCCGTGGAGTCTCTGCTGATGGAGAGATGACTGCATCATCAGCAAACATTTGATGCTCCACCTCCTTACAGCTGTCTGCTAAAGAACAGTGGTCCCAAAATGTAACCTTGTGGGACACCCACTGTGCAACGAGTTGGGCGAGTTGGAACAGCCAAATCAAACCAGCAACTGCTAAGGGTTAGGCCACATGCTAAATGAGCATGGCTAAAATAAAACAATTAGCCTAAAATAATGGCTAAAATATATATATATATTTTTAAGTTCCCCTCCGTGTTGGCAATTATGGGCCAAAAAATCATTCTGACTGACACACATCAGAAATTATTTACAGTTTTATCCAAAAATTCCTTGTTGCTGTTCTGCCAAACACGGGGTGAGGGTTGGGATCATCACTGATGATGCCTCAGACCTCAGAGTTAATCCAACAGAAACGCTGTGGAAGGAGCTGAAGCGAGGAGTTTATGTGTGGAGTAAAGCTGTTCGGTATGGAGGAACAGGCTTAAACTCCTCTGGTGGTTCACACACACACTCCTCAAAGATACATAATCCTGAACCACTTTAAGTCAATGAACAAGTCCAGTACTTTGGATTTGGCTCTCTTTTTCTACTTTTAGGACTTGTGTGAAAGTCTGATGGTGTTTTTGGGTCTGATTTCTGTAGAAATGCAGAAAACTCAAAAAGTTTTTCCTGTAACTGTAAATCCAGAGAAATGACCTCAGACTTCGGTCCTGAAGCGAGTTTCACTTTTAAAAATCACTTTCTGATCGTTCAGCGCTGTAAAACCATCATCATTACGGACCAATCAGAGCAGGCCGGCGGCTCTCTGGGACAGATTTCAGGAAATGTGACTCCTCCGAGGACTCGGTGAACATTAGTCATGTCATTACTGACAGCAGTGATTTATGCTCTGTGATGACAACAGGCCATTAAAGCTCCCCAAACGCTGAGCGGCGTTCACAACAAACAGAAACAAACACACCAACGCCGCTGATGGACGAGACACTCGACACCCAGAATCCACCAGAACACACCCAGCAGGAGGCCTGACCCACACTGGATGGAAAAGCTCTGACAGTACTGAACAGCAGCTAACACAGTCAGGGGTCACCACACACCTGTGGTCAGGTGTCGGGCGTATCTTTGCTGCAGAGACCTGAGCTGAGCCGTCTTCCTGTCACTGTTTGTTGCCGTGGTAATGAAGGCGTTTCAGTGACACACTGACTGCTGAGCATCTAATCCCATTACAAACCCCACCCCTCCCCCACCGCCAAGCCAAATATTAGCAGAAAGCAAATAATCTTGCAGGTTGTGATTAAGATTTTAAATGGATTCCAATTGTGTGCTTTTTGGTTAATGAATAACAAAGTCTTGGAGGACGGCGTCTGTAATTTATTAAACATGAAAAGCTCCTTGATGAAATATAGAAACTGGTTGTGTTTTTGCATTTCAAACGATTTGCATGGCCGGCTCGCTCGCATGCTAATGAGGCCGCGGTTTCAAAGAGTTATAAAAGGAAACGAGTTAGTCACTGAAGAAAAAAGGTGTCAGAGAGTCGAGTTAGAACCTACAAACAGCAGGAGATGATAAAGTGAAGATATTTATGTGAACATGTGAAGGTTTCAAACACACAAACAATTAAAACTCAGCAGAGGCGACACAGATTCAGTCCATGTGATCTGTGGAGGGAAAACGGGACGAGTTCCAGCTAACGACACCTACAAACTGAGGCCACAGTAAAGTAACCACAGAGCAGGCTGCTCTGTAATCATCTCCATATGTACCCACCATGCACCCAAACTGCAGCATCGGTCAGCACACAGACTCAGGAAAAACAAACTGCATCCATCCATGCTCTGCTGCTTATCCACGTCCGAGTGGCTGGACCTGCTTAGACTGCAGAGGCAGCAACCCAAGCCAGACCTGAGTCTCCTGGGTCGGTCTTGGGGTCCTTTCCCAATTGTGGGGCTCATCTCAGATAGCAATGAGACTGCCTACAGAGATGAAGTGGATGGCTGAATGGTGTGAAATCAACAACCTGACAATGAACATCAAAAAGACAAAAGAGCTCATTATGGATTTCAGGCGTCACCAGCGGGAGCTCCAGCCACTGGAGGTGGGGAGGGTGTCCAGCTTTCAGTTCCT
>VUQI01026140.1:10118-22428 GCA_015106735.1 Paratilapia polleni | reverse complement strand
TCTCCCTGCTGCTGCCAACTGAGCCGAATCTCATGGACTACGTTAATCATGTTGTTATTATTCAGGGACTCCCAGAAGGTTGATTCTGTTCATCTGGACGTAACGTTTTCTGTGGGAGAAACGTTTCGTCACTCATCCGAGTGACTTCCTCAGTCTCAGCTGACTGCAGGTTTCCCCAACCTTATAAACAGTACATTTGCATAATGACCGAAACTAGCACCACTGACTAACAATGGGCCGTGAGGTCAGTTTCATGATTATGCAAATTGTCGTGACCATTGATCAATGGCCATGAGTACTATTCACAGAGAGTTGGGGAATGGCTGCAATCACAGCATTGTAAGATGGTGAAAGATGTACTCTAAGGCCCCCTCCTCGGTTCAGAGCTGGTCGTTCCCTTTTCACATAAATGGCCTCCTTGACTCCGCGCTCAAACCAGCGTTCCTCCCTGTCCAGGATGTGTATATCCTCATTCTTATTCAGGGACCTTCAGTAGTTTTTTCTCCAACATCGACAGATCAGTTGTCTTCCTCTGTGCCACCTTTGGCAGAGCACCACAAGGCTCTATACTGGGTCCAGTATATTATTATTATTATTATTATTATTATTATTGTTGTTATTATTGTTGTTGTTGTTTTCTTTATATGTGCTTTCTTTGGTTCCTATTTGTAGAAAATCTCATATCTCCTCTGTTTTTATGCAGATGACACCCGGCTGTACTTTCCCCGTTTTACTGGTTATGAGTGGAGGATAGAATACATTTAGTGTTTTTTAACAGTTTCACCTTCACCATGTTTTGTTATTGTAACCATGATCAAAAAGATCCCCTAACCTCAACAGAGTGCTTGTTTCAACCCAGAATAGGCTAGTTCTGTAAACTGCAGGAAGGGTTAATTGTTGGTTTTAACAGTTTATCTCATGCTGGTTTGCTGCTGTGGATCATGTCAGCGTAACAAACCGTCTATGTGGTGCATCAGGTTGGAGGACTTATTAATGGTTAATTAATAATTTAAAGCTTGAGTTGAGCTTTTCACTGGTTTCTGGAGGCCTTATGTGGGTGTGTGAGTGGGTGCAGTGGCATTTTCAGATTGTTGTTTTGAGCTCATCATCTGTGACAGTCGAGTTTCTTCTTGTGTGAAAATAAAACACTTTACAGGAATCAGCAGCTTAAACTAAGGTAACCAAACACCGAAATATTACATATGTTATTATATAACATACACAAAACATTCACTACCCTCACACAACAAGGCAAACCCTCCATTAATAAACATCGTCTGAACAGATTATTATCCAGTCTCTGTTTTTATTCAGGTCAGTGTGGTACTGTTTGTCTAGATAGTGATGCAAAACTCTCAGCATAGTTTTTCTAATTTTTCAGCTTTGGTGCTGCATGAAAACGTCGAGGTAGGAAAAACCCTGGAGTTTGACTTCCGTAAACTTCCTGGTGCTGAACACTGGGCTGAATGTTCAGAGTGACGACAGAGCTGATATTTACTCTGATGGGTGAATGAATGCATGAGTGAATAGCTTCTGTGTGTTTGTATGAGACCTCCTGACCTCACTACAGGATCACTTCCTCTGACACTCGTACTGTTAGATATCACTACCAGACTGACCGTAAACTAGCTGGATCTGCAGGGTAAGACACAAACCTCTTGTAAAAACTGAACTCAGGAGCGAACACTTTACGTTTGAACACCATCAGTCAGCATCTTCTGCTCTTTTAGCCTCTTTCAGCTCCTGGTTTTGGTTCTTTGTTTACTATTAAAACACAGAAACAAGCTCTAAAAACCTCTTTAGCCTGTATCAACTGGAGATTCCACATTTACAGCAAATACGTAATGTCATTTTCAGAGAGATATTTCAGCTTTAATTGCACCACATTTAATTAAACAGACTATAAACTACTTGTTTATCATCCCACTTTATTTAATGACAGTGTGAAAACAGATTTAATTGTTAGTGGCAAAGCTGCAGACAATTATGAGCTGATTCTGCAGCTTCGCTCAGCTTTATGCAGCTTTATAGCGAGTCATCCCTTTGTTCAGCTGTCCAGCTACAACTGTACAGTTCTGCCTCACTCTTGGTGTTGTTTTATAGAGAAACAGCTATAAAAAGCCACATGCAGCAAACAACTGACAGACAAGAGACGAGCTGTTGAACATAAAGAAGACTTTAGCATATTACAAAAAAAACTGCTCTGCAATAAACAAATATAAATGTAAGTTTTCTTGAAGAATAAAAATTAGCATGAAGGAGCATAAGATGTAAAAATCTGTGCAAGAAAAAATACAATTCAAACAAACAACCAGCAAGAAGACTCAATCTGCAGCTTCATATAAACAATAAACTGTGTGAAATAAAAGTTAACAATGCTCCAGGCCGGACTATTTGTCTTTAAAGTCGCCTCCGTTCTGGAGTTTATATCATGAAACAAAGACAATTCTTCACATTGTCGACAGTAATCCTTAAAGCGTGACTTTACAAGCTGTTGAGTCTTAAAATAGAAAAAATCTACAACATCTGTCTCTGACTTCAGCTCAGCTTAGGAATGAACATCTTCAAAGAAAAACCTGAAAACATGAATAAGACATGAACTCTCTAAAAAAAATTAGTTTTATATAAGGGTCCTCCTGTTAAAATATGATTCAAATGGACTCTTAAGATCAGACAACAATAACAACACAACACAAACACCCCGACAGGGTTGTAATCCCTGGTTTTTGTCTTCAAGGTCACCTAATGCCTCAGCTGGCTCTGTGCTGTTAGTCGTCCTTTATTCTTTTTAAAACGTCTGACAGCAACAGACGGAAGTTGCCCTCAGATGCCGTTTTAGTGTTTCAGTGTTTGTGACCTGATGACTGCGTTTGATTAATGGGGGGTGGAGCCACAGATTGTGTTTATTAATGGACAGGTTCGGTTTTTAAAGCCTGCCTTAAACCAACTGTGAGATGTCCTGATAGGAGAAAAAAAAGAGTTTTTTGCTGTAATTGCTTGGCCTGTTCACACTTCAACAGATGTTTCCAACCCTCAGTCATCACGTGAACATATTAACCTCATCTGAAGATGCCAAAATACTTACACTGATGATTCTTTGAGAGGGGATGTGTTGGTGAGCAGGAGAAATATCGCAGCTGTCAGAGAAGCTCCACTTAATCTGGTAAAAAAGTCCGATTTTAAAGAGAAGTTCTGAATGCACTTCAGGCCGAACCCACTTTAAATGTGCTGATGTCAGATCTCGGGTGTGTGCAGGTTAATAAGTGGGAAGCAGCTGTATTGACGAGGACAGATGAGCAGGAGCTGCTCGGTCTATAGATCATCAATCAGTAGTTGCAGTGATTGATTAGCTGTACACTCCACGCAGCTCATTAACTCATTATGGGCTCGGGCAGGCAAACAGGAAGTGATTCATTGCTTGACCTCACAGTTGGCCTTGAAGGCAGATGGCTGATGAAGAGCCAATAAAGGAGTAATCCGCCCAAAACACAAGACTGTAGGCACAGAGACAGGCGACGCAGAAGACACTTTGACAAGGGCGAACATGCCTGTTTCCATGGTTTCCCAAATCAAATGATGGCACAAACCTTTGGGGGCTTCAGACCCTCAGGGGCCTGGGGCCACTGCCTACTTTGCACTGATGGCAATTCTGACATCTCAGATTGCAGATGGGGAAATATCTGTGATTACACATGAAAACAATGCTGAAGCCACTGATTTATCAGTGAGTTGATCAATAATTCATCTGCAGTTGTGACAGGTTTTTTTTTGATTAACACCTGAACCCTGAGCATCAGATAAACCTGCCGTATCTGAGAGCGGGAGTTCGTCAACATGTTAACAACAATAATAATAAAACTTTATTTTGCTAACAGACACAGACACATAGACTGTATGTAAAAGATGGACATAGCCACCATGTCATCACACACTGGTTTCTGAATACCTGTCTTAAAGCTTTGATTTGAATGATCTTGATATGTTTTTTAACCAAACACCACAGGCGAGTGCTGAATCTGCCTGTGAAACTGAGGGACACTGCAAACTCACTGGCTATTGACTTGTGACTGATGAGTCATTAACCAATCAGAGTACCCAGGTTTGTCCTCTAATAATGACCATAATTTCCAAAACATACTTCATTTTCTATTCAATATGACCTGAAGCTAGTGACTGAGACCATAAACTCATTAGGAAAGTGTTTACTGAGGTCATAAATTAAAGAAGAATCATTCTTTAACCAGAATCATTTTCCCATTGACCTCTATAGAAACTGACTTCTTTTGCAGCCAGAAAGGTCGCCCCCTGCTGGTCATTAGAAAGAATTCAGGATTAAGGCAGTTCACTTTTCAGAGGTTACATCCATCTTTTATATACAGTCTATGCTAGGACCCAGCAGAACGGGTGCTGATGTGCATCTGTGTTTGTGTTCCTCCAGGAAACGTCCCCCTGATGAAGAAAGTTCCTCTTCCTCACAGCTCAGTTTCTACATCACAGCAACAGGTTGCCTCAACAGGTTGGTGCAACTCTAATCTCTGCCTGCTGATAAGTCCGGATGTCTGGCTAATTACCGTACCAACTAGTGACCTCACAGGCAGCTGCCACATGGCGCCTGATGATGTAATCAATTCTGAACAAAATAACTGACATTAACTGGATAGACAATATTGCCCAGCAGAGTTGCCTTTAGATGATATTCTGCTGTTAGTGTTACTGGTTGCTATGTCTCTGTTGCTTTTTTTACAGCTGCACTGGAGCCCTGAACCTTTCTAGACATTAACTGTCTGAGCGGCATGTGAAAACACAAATGTCTGACAGCTGGTTCAGACATTAAACGGTCTTTAACCTGCCAGCTCCCTGGCACAAAGTCCATGTGATGCTTGATTGTGCCCATGTGAGAATACCACAGCTAATTGTTCAGTTAATTCACAGTCAGCGAGTGGGCGTCATGTGTGCTGCCTCCTGCACCCTCGCATAAACCAAGCAGATTAGAAGTGGGAATGAGTCTGAAGTGGACTATTTCCTGCTGTGTGCTGCACGTTGGAAAGGACAACTGTGGAATAAGTCCTGACCTGATTGTTCCAACATTGGAACAATCAGGTCCAATGTTGGAAAAAGGCTTATTACAGTTGCTGGGTTAAGCTGCTTGGAGTTCAGTGATAGGTGGAGGATGCACTGATCTATTTAGTTGTTACAGAGAATCTGCAGATTCAGGCTCAGTGACCCAAAGATCATCGGAGAGAGTTGCTGCAACAGAAGAGCCATTGTTACGCGTCCATCTCTGTCCCCTCTCTCTCGTAAGATAGTCAATCGTGTGATTAATCAAACTTTTGTGTGATCAGGTTTCAGCTGCCTTGCTGTTGAAATGGGTTTCTGCAGATTACAGAAAGGAAAATTCAGACAGATGACTTTAATAAAAGAAAAATTTCTACAGCCATAAATTCACCCAAAATTAAATTCCACAGTCAGCTGTGTCATAAGAGCGTATTTTTCATTTCTGTCTCCTGTCTCTCATATATCTGTATCTATATCTATATCTATAGATAAATAGATATATCTCCCTTCTTGTACTGATTTAGTTTGCAATAATTTAATTTATTTCTCAGACAGTTAAACGAAACGACCCTGAAGATAAATAAAGCTGAATTTGATTTTTTGAATTTTATCTGGGACACATCGCCTCACTGCATCACACACACATTTCCTCCCAATTACTGTGTGTCACCTTTCACCTCCCCCCTCCTCCTCCTCCCCTCCCCCTCATTCATTACTCCGCCTGGTTGGTTCGTCTCTGTACAAGCTGCTTTTCACGCTCTCTAAACCTGCCCCCTCCTCTCACCCCAACCTCCCCCTTCATCACGTACCTCTCCCCTCCTCCCGTTCCTCCTCAACCCTCCCTTCGCCCCCTTTTAAAGCCTCTTCACTCGTCCTTCGTCTTTTGTTTCTACTGAAAAGCCTCCCATACCTGGAAAAAAAAATAAAACCCACACACACCCTGAAATAACATATCTTATACATATCTCATGCTGAAGTCTAGAGGAGGTCTGTACTATGAAGTTTGACGTAGCCGGGCTTCCTTTGTGTTAGCTGCCTCCACAAAAACGAAAACTCCAATCAGAGATAATGGGTATCACAACAGTGGTTATCAACTTTCTTTGTTAACCCAGGCTTTCTTCCTCAGGCTCACATAAAAGATGGCTTTTGATGCTCAATTGATTCTTCGTTCAACAAATATCTGCACTGTTGCTGAGAAAAGGAACGATAGGAATGCTGGCAGAAAATAGTTAATTCTGTAAATTCATACATGAGTATAATTTTTCTACCATTTATTGCATTCAGTGTTGCAGATTATTTCTAACGTGATTGCATGAAAAACTGGTTTTAAGGCCCTGTGAATGCCTGCAAATTTCACTGATTCCCGGCAGGTAAAATGTTAAACTAGATCTGTTTAAATGTGATCACAAGAAGTGCATTAAGGTCTGATACTCCAATGATGAAGGAAATGTAGAAATCTCTTTTTTTGCCATTTAATGACAGAATATTTGCTTTCATAAATACCGATAGATTATCATTTTTCTAATCTGTTTTCTATTAATTGTAATACCAGCTGGAAATCAGGACTAAACATAAATCATATTTATGCTCTTTTTTTGCATTCTGAACTGAATGCATGTGAGGTAACCTGACATATATTTGTGCTGCTTATCTCTGTTTACAGAGAAATGTGCTACTGTATCTTTATGGCTCAGTCACACTAGAGTAAAAATAGGATGGCAACCTCCTAGCGACTAGGAAAAATCCATAGTTGCCTGATGACTTGACAGAAAATTTTCGCATTCTGTGACGGACTGCAAGTAGTTGCGGCAACCAACTGGTTGCCAAGAGGTTGAGTGTGCAACATCCTCAACCTCTGGGCGACCACTTCTAGATAATAAGGCGATTGCACAGGTCACCTGGTGGGAGCCAACCTGTCTCCAAACAATTGTGGTCCAACTGCCGTCACTCTCTGACCGATTGGCAGAGGTTTGCAAATAATTGCCGTCTAATTTATAAATGCAGACAGATTACCAGCATGTTGCAATCAGTCTGAGTCAGTCTTCACCAATGAGTGCAACTTGTCTGCGACGCAGCTCTTTGCAACAGGGGACTCAATTCAACTGGCTGCCAATTGGTTGTGTTCTGGTTATATTCCTATATAAAAGCAAGGTTGCCGAGTGCCTACATCATTTTACAGTTTAAACGCCGTCCTGCAGCGACTACGCCACTGTCAATGATTTGAAACATTGATTTCTGTTTCAAATCTATGAGGTTTGATCACAGTTAATTGCCATATTATCACAAACATACAGCTAAGTAGTTGCCAACTTGACCCCATTCAGTCACAAACTGATAACAGAGCAATAGCAGACCGACTCAGTCTTATTGCCATTTTATCACCGTCTTTGAAGATGGCGAGTGATCGCAGACCTGGTCCCTGCCTTCGAAGCAACCATTTCAAAGGCAACAAGATCACAAGTCCATTGTGCACGGTTGCAATAATTTTGGTCGTGCCACTGTCTCCAACCACTGTTTTCCCTAGTGTGACTGTAGCATTACTGAACTGGCTTCAATTGGTGCCATTACTAGCGTACAGCTAAGTAGGTTCACAGTGTGCATAGGATGCTGAGAATCTCTAAATTATGGGGAGTGTATCATAAAGGCAGCACCTCCCGGTGATTTTAAAAGGCTCTATAATGCTTTTCTTTATTTTTTGTCATATATCTATTGTTACAGTGTTGGATGCTTGTATTAAACATAGCCAAAGTTTCAAATAATGAGGTCAGTGTATGTGCAAGTAATCCCTATGAGCTTAAAACATTTTTTTTTCCTGCTCTTGGGAGGGGAAACAGAGCTAAAACAGCTTGTTACAGGCAGAGGACCAACTGAGGGGCTTCTCCAAAGCCCAGTATAAGATAAATAAGTATTATTTTGAACTGTGAATCATGAAAAGCTTGATGTAGCTCTAAACTCTGAATATACCCTGCTCCAGGAAGGTTATGTGTTCATCATATGGAACCACGGTAATCCAGGTATAAAGATACGTTTATGAGAAACTGAAAACTCTGACTTTAGGCTCAACATGCTTCACAAATCTATTCATTTTGCTTCATACTACCTCTAGGATGAGGTCTGATTTAGAAAACATCTACAGCAGATGTTTTAGGATGCATGAGCAAGCCAGCAGCAGAAACTAGCAGATAAGAAGCCTTTTAGACAAATTTAAAGTCAACAAAGAGTATCTTTTGAAGGAGTCTTTTTCTTTGTGAAATAAGGCAAAATTGGACATTTTCTTGTCATACCTTCAAAAATATTTTGATGTTTTTAAGGAAATATTGCAAACTAATCCAGATCCAAATATCCTTCTGGATCCAGGGACTCAGTTGATGCATGGTGTGGAGAGAATTTTCAGCCTTGGTGGAGGTATGTAGTCCGAGAGTGCTCTTGTTATTTTTGTGTTTGTTGTTTGTTGAACAGTTGTTGAATGGATGCTGAAACTAATGGAAAAGCTGAGAATATGCATTTATGGCTCAGTGAGGACACAGTCCTAAAGTGGATTATTTAAAAAACAGAGAGCAGGATCTAATTGGTCACGTGTGTTTATTTCCTTTGTCTGATTGGCTGTGAATTGTTGAGTGGACAGATTTTAAATGGAGTTTAAATAACAAGTGTTTGTTTGAGTTAATGCAGAAATATAAAATCACATCATGGATGCTGCTGCACCAGCTGGCCACACACACGGCCATTCTCCTATCTTTGTGAGGACCCTCGGGCACATACTGCACTCCTGGGACACTCAGGCCCAGATTATACTGGGTTGCGGATGCACACACGGACAGCTGCAGGCACAACGGACGGTAGTTGTTCTTGTTATATATACTTTCTGGTCTGCTTGGAGAAAGCGTTAACTACATGCAGAGTTAGGTAGTGGCAACACAGACAAGTCTGCACAACAACAGCAACAAATTGAAGTGCATAGACATCCACACAAAGAGTCCGATTACTTAATTTAACCCACAAGTGCGGAAACACTTCGGTAACCCTGAACATAAACATGGTTCTCCTCCAAAATCTAAAACCAGACCTGAACCCTCAAACAGCTCTTTGGAGGTCTGTCCCAGAGTGAGGACCGACCAAAATGTCCTCACAAAGATAGATGTTGTTAATCCTGGGGTATGACTGTGTTTTTTTTTCTCTTTGTGTGTTTGATTGATGTGATTGGTGTGTGTCTGTGTGTGTGTTCAGCAGTGCATGTGACCCTAAGTATGTGTGTGTGATTAATATTACATGAGGCTCCTGATGAGAGGTGGACAAACACTCCCAGCTGAGCTCTAACACACACACATGCACACACACATGAATGAATGCATGAGTATATTGTCACACACACACACACACTCAGTCACATGAGGTCACACACACATGTTTTACCAGCAGAGTGTGTGTCACAGATAAGATGATGGTGATAACACACACACACTCACTCTTCACGCTGTCTTCACATCGCATTAAACAGTCAGTGGTTACCATGACGACCTGAACACTTTGGGATTCTCACCTGCTGTGACCTGTCAGCTGTGAACCAATCAGGTGACAGAAAACAGAAACTTTCACTCACCTTAGCAGAGATGTTCAGTTTCGACAGAGCCTCACTCTGCTGTGACTGATCAGTACTGATCACTATTGATCCTGAGTGAATCAGATGTCATGGCCCTGCTTGCTGCTCTGCTGCTGGACATTTCTGTGTGGGACAAAAAGAAAGACAAGACATCAAAAAAGAAACGAATAAGGCCAAACCCAGTCCGGAGCAGGGAAAAGACTTGCACCTGCTGCAATTTGACGACTGTGAGAACATGTAGAAGACTTAGCAGCTGGTTCCCATCATGCACTGTGGCTCACAGTGGGATTGCTGGGCCGCCCACAGCAGCAGCTGATGGAGGAGAATCAAAGAGATGTGTCGGCTGTGGGACATCCTCAGAGAGACGTCCTCAGAGGGACTCCACTCTCTCTGTGAGACGGTTCATTTATCTGCAGAGGAGGTTTTACTGAAGAACACGGCGTCCCCAAACACAAGAAATCTGAGCCCTGAGCTTGTTAATTATGACTCAAATATCTCGTAACATGTATAATACAGATAGATAATGTCCAGCTGCTTGCTTTGAAAGGAAGTGGCTGCAGTGTTGTCAGATTTTGGCAGCTGTTGCCTTTAGTCCTGCAGGTAAACTGGTTCTGATTTGTTTCCAGCTGTGAAAACGTAGTTGTCAGACTGTCAGGGAGACATGAGGCCAACATCTTCAATCAGATTACTACAGGTTATCTAAGCAGAACAGGAAGTTTGTCTTTCGCCTACCATGCTCTAGAAGACTTTGAAAAGACTTACTAAAGGCTGGCACATGAAGACAATGTTTCATATGTCAGAGTTTTTAGTCATTAGTCAAGACAGAAAAACGTACAATAATATTAAAGTTGTCCGATTTTATCGGAACATCGAGACAAGAAAAAGACTTTTATGCTCAATTTACACCTAAAAATTGAGATGAGTGTGCCACAGCTTTCGCAAAACTGCCAGGATTTTATTTCCACACTGAATATTTGTCTGAAACACTGAAATGGCTTGAAAAGTTGTTTGGTGTAAGGCGGTCATTAGTATTAGAAATGAGAGTCAGAACTCAGACCTAAACTCATGCTTATGCACGCACGATACACTCTGTTTAGACTCAGTGTTACTTCCCCTTCCTCAGGATGTCATTATCTCTGATCTCTATCCAAAATAAACCACCAGAAACCCACAAAAAGTTCTGAACCTGCCCGAGAATCTTCTTGTTTTTAAGTTTTAGTCAGCATCAGAGTAAACACTGATAGATGTCTGAATATCCACAAACCACTTCAAACAGCAGCTGCTCGGCTTGCACACAGAAAAAGTTGCTTCAGTTTAATTAAAGTGGTTCATGAGAAAACAGCCACGAGACATATCATGAACACGACTGAACTATAAAAACAGTCTTTCCTTAACCTGAACCACGCACAGGTAGCTGGATGGTCTCAGTCTTGAACATGCTCCATCCACGCCGACCTCCTGCAGTTCAATGCAGCTCAGTAGTTTTCCTCCTTTTCTTTAAAAGTAAAAATCAGATCTAAATTTTTGTGATTGACTAAGATTTTGAAGAAGCTCGTCAATAATCGGTCAAATATCTTGAACACTTATTGATTGAAAGTGTGTGATTCTCCTAAAGATGCTTGATTCCACTGGGTTTGATTGGGATTAGTTTAAATTGATTTAGCTGACGGATCACTGCAGATTGTCCCCGGTCCTCCCCTGTTTGCATTTTTTCATTATTGATGAATCTGTATGGAGACAACACATCATTTATTAATTTATTTACATCTGACTCCATTGTTCAGGCCTTTTTATTGTTCACACTCTCAGCCATTTTCAGGGGAGAAACCTACTCTGGGTTAGGTAGTTCTTTGGGCACTGAAACACTGCTGGGTGATGCTTGACTCTGAGAAAAGAATGACAAGAAGTAGCAAACATATTAGCAGCAGCATTCTTCTCCTCTTAAACTTGACTAACAACAACATAAAACTCGCAATTTAGGTGATACAACAAACAGCAATGTTGCAGCTGTATCACTTCTTGGTCAAAGCTGCTGCAAAATCATTCCATCATCAGTTTGATCTGATGGATCCTGCAGCAGTGGAAACAGAAGGGATAAAAGGGCTGGTTAGAGAGCCATATCAAGCAGCAACCTCCAACCTAAAGCCAATGTGGAAATGCAAAAGACTACAGTTCCTCTAGTGGCCACTTGAGGCTGTTTCCAAAAGTGATTCAACCTCCATGGACTGCCATGTTAAAATGTCCCACTTTAGCAAAGGAATTAACATGTCTACAGTCTGGACCAAAAAACAGTTTGGGTCTCCAAAGCTAATTTCCCCCTTCATAACAAATGTACAGGGGGTGATTTTTTTTCACAACTTACCCATTCTGATTTTGTAAGCTTTGACAAAATCCGAACGGGTAAGTTGCTAGGCCTCCACCTGAACTGAACTGGATCTTTCAACCATGTTGGTGCTGTTGTTGACTTTTGGAGCATTTTTGATGCTATCTGACAAATAATATGTTTTGCTGTGCAGTTAACTGTACTAACAGACCATCCAAGGAGTCTGAGTTCCAGTTTGTGCATTTCACCTGTACTGTCTGTGGACGCCGCTTGCTAATGAAGGCTGCTAGTATTAGCTGATAACTTCACCCTCTTGCCTCAATATTCCTCCT
>VUQI01026140.1:0-10092 GCA_015106735.1 Paratilapia polleni | reverse complement strand
AAAAAAAAAAAAAAAAAAAAACTAACCTGTCTCGCTATGGTCTAAACCCAGCTTACATTTCCTTAGTGGGTGAACAATCCAAGGCTTGGTGACGCAAGTTCCTGCAGTGAGTTCCTGCAGTGGAAAGGCACCCTATGAAACAAATATGTCCTCATTCACAAAGATAGCTGCATACAGACAATACCTAGACACTTTTTAAAATACTCAGAGCTTTCATCTGTGTGAGAAGCATCTTGTTTTTATGAGTTCCCTTGGTGGAAGTTGGGGCGAGCATCATTTTCATCTGAAGTGTGGCAGTGATTTTCATATCAGAGGTTTTCCATTCTGGCAAACTAAAATCTGAACTGATGCTTGACGTGGGTCCCATATCTGTTGTATAATGTTAAAAAACCTGATCTGATTAAATGTAATAATAGTAATAATAATGATAATAATAGTTTTACTGCTCTATTGTCAGAATTTGGTACCTTTACTGCTACTTTTGCTGCAGTATTTTGTGGTTGGATTTATGGTCAGAGTCCTTCAGTCCACAGCAGCTCAAACAGTCAGAGGGGTGTGGCATTATGTGCTGATTTACTGCCTCGCTCTCTCTCCCTCTCTTTCTGAAACTTCACGCCTCAACCCACTCATTAAATATTAATGGTCTAACCCCGCCCCCTCTAACCCCACCCACGACAGTGTGGTCAGATAAGCCCCGCCCCTTTTATTCCCTTTGGGTTTTCCTCTCTGAGTCTCTCGCCCTCTCTCTCTCTCTCCTCCGCTGTCTCTGAAAGTCTCTCACCCTCTCTCTCTCCCCCTGCTTTCTCTGAATGTCTCTCGCCCTCTCTCTCTCAGAACAATGTGTCGTTCACAATAATGGGATTACAGCCATCTAGCCGGCTGCTCACCCGCCCTCCCTCTCTCTCCTGTCATCCCCTCTCTCTCTCCATCTGTCT
Organism: Paratilapia polleni; assembly: GCA_015106735.1. NCBI lineage: Eukaryota > Metazoa > Chordata > Actinopteri > Cichliformes > Cichlidae > Paratilapia > Paratilapia polleni. The sequence continues at coordinate 9,157 of VUQI01026140.1, read as the reverse complement.
GTTGGTAGTCGTACGTCCTCCCTCTCTCTCTTTCTCGCCCGGTGTTCAGGCTCTTTCAGTTCTTGTCGACTGTTTTTTTGGAGGAATGAAAGAAAAACGGGCTGTTTCCTGAAAGAAGTAAGTGTGTTTCTCTCCCTCTCTCACTGTCCCTCTTTCTCGGGCTCTCGTGCGTTGTGCGTGCCTCTTGCTCGGTGAGGAGGCTTTGATTGACAGCTGACTCCCGTTAATTGCGCTGTGATTTAATTAGTGGAGCAGGAATCAGATCAGTGGCACAGAGACGCGGACTCTGACCGTCGCTTTCTCTCACTGTGCGCAGAAGTTTCCTGCAGCTGTTTTATTTGGTCTGAAATGTGTCGCTGACTGTTGAATTGTGTTTTCATGCAGGTTTTATCCTGACAGGTCTGTGGTAGTGTAGTAGTAACGGCTTCAATAAAGCTACCAAAGTGTTCAGAGTGATGAACTTCACTCATGTCAGACAAGAAAGAAAAGAAGCTACAAACGTGAAGCATCTCCTTGTAAACATCTTTTTTTGTTTCTTCCTCCTGCTGTTGGCAGTTTATTCAGCGCTGTGCACATAAAGGTGCAGTCGCTGTGTCAAGCTCTGTGACAAAGCTGCTGCTGTTTGAAGGGTTTATTCAATTAAGATGTAGAAGAATTTCCCACTACCCCCCCCCCTTCAAAAAAAAATAAAAATAAAAAATCCCCTTAAAATGTGCAACCCTAAAGATGCACAAGTCCATCTAATGTTGAAATCATTGTGCTGCTTTTCACCAGAGACTCATGTTTTGTGTCTGAAGTCTGGTTTGGGACAGACAACATGTTTGACATGAAACACAAATACAAACTCACTGATAGACACAGTGAAATCAAACAGAAGCAAGAAATGTGTAGACTGAAGAGCTGCATCAGTGTTTGAAATGAAAAGTGTGCCTGTGTGCAATAATCAGTAACTAAAACCTTCATTATTGTGTCGGAGTTGTGTTGTTTCCTTTGAAAGCTGTTTGACAGTGCATGCCAAAGAAGACGTACTGCAGGTTTCTAGCTATCCATTCATTCATCCATCCATCTGTTAGCTCTATCTCCTTTATCCTTTGGAGAGCGGCAGGGGGGCTGTAGCCTTTTGCAGCTGACATTAAGGGAGAGGTGGGGTTCATCCTGGACAGGCCACCAGTCGATCATAGGGCAAAAATGCAGCAGTAATACACATGAAAATGTTCCACAAGTATAATACTGCACAATAAAATGTCCTGTACTCATAGTTTTACTTCAGTACAAAAAATATTTCCGTAAAATGTAAGTGAAACAGAAAGTAAGTAGGAAACAAAGTAAAAGTACTTCTTATGCAAGGTGAAACAGCATATCAGAACCATCCCCTTACCTACAATTATCTCCAAGTCAAAGAGGGGCCTGCCCCAACCCATTAATATATGTTTCATAACCCCACCAGTGACTAAAAAACACAGTCAACTTTACCTTCAACTGGCTAACAGCCTCATGGAAACTGAATATCTGATAACAGACGGCCTATCCTTATTCCCAGGCTGTCAAATACTGCTGTTTTGTCACAGCTGTTGGTGTCTCAACATTACCACTACCTGAAGCACAGATTTTAGGCGAATGGTCACATATTGAAGCTTGTAAAGGACCCATGGGCATCACATTAAACACATTTGACAAGTGCCTTTTTTTTAACATATAGTATTAACGCTGTGAAGGGGTGTATTTTAACCCAAGAGATGCTTCAGTGACACTTGCAGTATAATCCTCCTGAGACCCAGAAGAAAAAAGTCTTTTGATATTTTGATTTTTTTGAGGTAATTTAAGTATTGTGGTTGAAATTAACACGTTACAGCAATTTCTTTCTTCAGAATTGTTCTTTATTTATTTTTTGTCTTCTACCCTTTGTAGTTGACATCAGGTCTTGTTTGATCACAGAATTATATGATGTAATGTAATGATATTGTTTCCATTTTTGTGTGGTAACATTTCTTTTTATTTCATGAATATTAAAACAGTTAGATGAAGGAAACACATCCAAACACTAAAACATCATTTTAACAAATAATTTCTCATAGTCGAGCTTTTTGATTAAACTCCATTCTGCACACCTAATACTCACCTAAACTTAAACCTGGGTTGTTAGGTCATGTCACCCATGGCACTAACAATTATCACGCATGGTATGACAGAGGGCCGAGTGAGGCAGAAAGGATTTTACTCAAAACTGCGGAAGGGGAGTCGTACTTTGTGGTATCAGGAGATGAGGTAGAGGAGGGCCAGACAGTAGAGCAGGAAGGTAAACGCTCAGAGGAAGACATACCAGCTTTGGAGGAGCCTGAGCAGGGGCAAAATGACGACACCCGAAGTCCATTATGGATAAGACGTAACGTGTAAGCTAGGGCTCTGAAAACATCAAGATTATTTGTTACTTTGATGGACTGCCTAATCTTGAAGAATCTGTCTTGACTTACTGAATTGGCTATAAGTAGGATCCAGTAAATTCAGATCCTAAGGTATCCGAGTCATGCCACGAACACAGATGTGCTGAAGAATGTTTTCAGTTTTAAGGCTGCTTTCAGAGGTTAGTGCCTCCCTCTGGGTTGTGTGCTCTGACATTTTTTTCCTAAAAGCCAGTTGCCTATTTACTGTTTGATGTAATCAGATGACCACCTGTCTTGGTGGTTGTGGCTGGCGTTGTCCTGTTTTCATGTTTGATGCTAAAAAACAATTTCAACCCAATTTCAATATGCGTGTGTGTGAATTCAACTGAAAAGGTTCTTATTTCCCCTTCTAGATATCCTAATATCTAAAGACTTCAGAGCCCTAGATTACACATTGCTTCTTATCCATAATGGACGGTGGGTGCCGTCACATTGTCCCTGCTCAGGCTCCTCAAAAGCTGGTATGTCTTCCTCTGAGCTTTCACCTTCCTGCTCTAATGCCTGGCCTTCCTCCACCTCATCTCCTGACAGCTCTAGGTCTGACTCCCCTTCCACAATTTTAAGTAAAATCCTTTCTGCCTCACCCTGCCCTCTGCCTCCTGAAGTGTGGACACAGGTGGAAAATGTGAGGTAGTAAGTCCTGCTGTCCACTACAAAGGAAACTGAATAAAAATTTTGTTTTGAAAGGGTTAAAATTACTGTACATTTCTGAAATCCTACTAAATCAAAGTTAAGACTCTCAAGTTGCAGAAACACTTTTTAACAACAGAAACCTAATATCTGCAAAACCTCCTTTGTGGCCATAAAATGTGGAAGATGCAATTCCCGTCATTTTGAAAAGAAAGTCCATGTGCTCTGTGCCACAAACATGGCATCAATAGAAAGCCCAGGATATCCTCTTGACAGTACAGTAGAACTCATATAGACTACACAAATGGTGCTTGACGTAGAGGTCTCAGACTCCTGTCCCCCACAGAGGACAAAAATGAATTGCAAACTGCAGTCTCTTATATCACACTCACACCTCTAACCTCCTAATGTGAACACTGCACAGAAAACTATTGTGGAGTACAATATTGCAGCAGCCGGTGCATCAAGGCACAGATGCCAAAGGAATATTGAGACGCCAGAGGTATTTGATAGAACGGCGGTGTTGGACGCACTGGGATGAGAACGCTGCTTTAAACCTACTGAACTACAACGATGCAGCTTCTCACACTGGCTTATGAAGTGCTTTAATTAAACTGAACCAACTTACGATGTGGACCTGTAGGATCACAAGAGAGTCACGCAGAGCAGGACAATAAAAGCATGAGTTAATAACTGAATAAAACTGGCTGTTTCTCAAAGGATCTCTTAACGCTTGCACAAATTAAGGTTGGTTAATGCAGCTTTATGGGGTCATTAGGCAATAACAGCCCCACCCTATGTGACAAAAACTATAGAAGCAATAAATCAAATTATAATTATGTGATTTCTAAGGTGGGAAGTTGTGTTAGATGGCAGAATAATTAATATAATGATATAACTGAGTGATTTTGGTGTTAAAAATACTCCAACCTCATTTTTATTTCTTATCTATTAAAAAAAGTTTGATTAATTTTGTAAATTTATATAACATTTTTTTACCTGCATGTCATGCAGTATGAGACTCTGGTATAGACCCTTCAGTGTTTATATATTTCATTATTATTGATGCATCGAAGCACGAGGGGCAGATTTTAATTGCTCTATAGTGTGTAGTATAACATTTAAACTGCAGTTTAGTCTAATAGATCTCCATATTTTATTAACTTGTAGGCTTTGTTTGTAAACTATTACTTTGCACAGCAATAACTGAAATATGGTGGGGTGCAAATATAAATGGTCCTCTTTGAATGAAGTACTGCATTTTAATGTACTTAATGAGTTTTCATGGTGGCTGAATGTGTCACAGCTGGAGATGCAGACTGGAAGCTGCAACGATTAATTGATTAAATGGGAAATAAAATTTGCAGATTGTTTGCAGATGTTGAACTGAACCCGGTGGAGTTTGGTTTGTTCTGCTGTCTGCTACAAACATACATGACTGTCTGCAGCATTTATATTGCCTGTCAGTTCAGACAGAGACTGAATAATGAGTACATTTCAGTGAGTCACTGAGGAAACTTTGAGCTCCACCAGGAAACGGACTCAAACATTCTGAAGGTGTGATGCTGCTGTTGCAGAAAACAGAAACAGAAATGTGTCATATCTGAAGTATTCAGGCTTCCTGTGTTAACATTTCTCAGTATGTATCCTGCTCTGTGGTTTGATGATCTCACGCCAGCTATATGTTCTCTGCATCTTCGCTGCTGCACTGTCAGGACAGACCACTTTCTCATCACCCAAACACACCTGAAGTTTCTAAAGTGCTTTGAATGGTCAATAAGAATAAAAAAGCACTATATAAACGCCAGTCCATTTTTCATTTTTTTAATAAGCTAAACTCTCTTCAGCTTCTGAAATGCATAGACGGCATGATGAATCAGGCTCTACAGAAGGAAATGTCCCAAAGTTTCAGAAAGAAACACAAACACATGACTTTCATGCAGGAGACTGGGGTTCAAGTCTGGTGTGGGACAGTCTTTAAGTTTGGTTTTCACTTGCTGTTTCTTGGTTAGGTTAGGAAAATGTCATAGATCCTTTTAAAAGGTTGAATATGTGTTAGAAAGATCCATTTTCTAGGTAACTATAGGACTATGGCAGGGTGAGGGCAGAGGTTTTAAACTGTGGTGCGTGGAGTCGCAGCAGGTGGGCGGTGAAGAATATCAAGTGAAACTAAGTTAAATGAATATGATTTTTTTTTTGTGAAAATAAACAATTTTCTGGTGATATTGATCTGAGCTTTATTTAAATTGATTGATTGACTGACTGACTGATAAAAATGACTTTAATGATCGGTAAAAATCGTGGGGTGTGGGAAATGAAGTTTTTTTGGCTTTTGAAGTGGAGCATGCCAGAAAAAGTTTGAGAACCACTGGGTTAGAGTGACAAATGCTGCCCCATCTAAAGGTAATGAACCCAACGCACCTTTTACGTGCAATGGGAGTCTTGTCCATAAAATCATCCAGGTGGCTTTGCAGAAACAATTTTTAACTTGAGTTGTATTCACACATGATCGTTGTGAAGTTGCCCTTTTTTACACGTACCACACAGCAGGAGGTAGTCCCCCTCAAATGCATTCTCATTACTGAAAATAGTCTGGTTTAGGCCAGGGAGCTGCTTGAATGGAGTGTGTAGGACATATGCTCATTTACTTGCATTATTCCCACACTGGTGCAATCAGGCATTACGCAAACTTTATACTAGGGAATTGACAGGTTAAAGGCAGTTTAATTTCTGATCCAACACCGACTCCATGTGGTTTAGACAAGGGAGAAGCCTGGATAGAGTGTATAGGGGGTAGGACGCATGATGCCACTCTTTAGCGGAAGTGCACTGGAATTAGTTGCACTATTTGCACATCTGTGCATTTGAACATCACACAGGGTGTGATGGTGTGGTGTACCAGGGTGCTGGCTGGATACATTTATGTTCTCACATGTCTCTGCTGCCAACTACATTTAAATGGATTGAAATGGATGCTGTCTTTGTAAATGTCAAATGTGTGCCTGTCAAGTGAGGGACGTGACACAGCCAGGAGTCGCTTGGAGGATGATACATCCTAGCTGAATTTTTACTTATAGCGGTGCCACAATAACTGATGACAGCTGTGATATTTAAAAGTGATATATCACACATATATGTACATATCATAATATAAATATTTGTTCTTTTTGTACACAGTTAGGGGTTTTCATACAGTTAGGGTTACAAACTCTCTGGCACTTTTTATGAGTTTAATTATCTTGCCACAGACAATCTCATAAGAATTTTTTCTTTTTTTCATATTCTCGATAGATATTGCAACAATACCATTATTGTGAAGGGAGAATCTGATATTGTGTCATTCCTATTATAAAACAGAAACACCATCTTTCATGTTTTCTATTGCACTGTTTGAGCTACGATTGGAGGCTTTTTAATGATCTTGAGGCCTCGTATTTTTCAGTGGTTTTATGGCACCGACTGGTGATTTTTCTCCACCTGCTGTTCGTCTGACCAACCATCAGCAGCAGTGGATGGAAACGAGCATTCAGTCAAATTTTCTTTTGAACATTTTCTGAAAGTTCAGTTAAATTTGAGCTGATTTTCAATGGAAGGCTGAAGTAGCCCAGTCTGATGTGTGGTGATGTGTCTCTGTGGGCGAACACACCCAGTTTACATGTTAATAACTGGAATCGCCCACCTGAAAGGAGACACATCGACCAATCAGTTTGGTGCTGTGATCCATATGATGCTGCAGTTGGGCCTTTGATTCTGTGGTTACCTGTTTATACCAGTGTTTGGTACCGAATGTCTTTCCATTCCTGCTCTGAGACTCTGACAGATGCAGATGGATGCAGCTGGATGCAGCAGAGGCAGTGATGGAGGGACTTCACTGTTTCATCCCTGACAGTTTCTGATCATTTTCTTTTATTAAGAATGAACCACGAACAAAAGCAGCCTGAAGCAGCTGGATTCTGGCTGATTGTCGGCACATCCGTTTGTGTTCTGGCACCGGCAGAGACCCAGTTTTTGATGGAATTCAGGGTTTGATGCACATCTAGTGATTACTTGGAGCTGAACTTTGAGTTTGTGGCTGATAAAAGGCCAGTGGGGAAAATCACATCTGCTTGTTAAAGCTGATACAGATTTTATTTTAAAGTCTTTGGGTCTCATTGAAGAACAAAATAAGATCTTCTCATGAATCTCTCTAACTTGTTTTCCGCTTGCAAATTAAGCAAATGTGGAACTACTAAAAGCTGCAGTTCCTCATGTGGCCACTTGAGGCTGGCTCCAAAAGTGAGTCAATCTCCATAGACTACCATGTTAAAATGCCCAACTTTACAGCAGAAACAAACGTGTTTACAGCCTGGTATGAAATGGTTTAGATCTCTAGACCTAATTTCCCCCTTGATAACAACTATACTGGGTGTGAATTTGTTTTATAACACACAGGTTTGGATTGGATTTAAAGTTTGCTTTACTAGGGGCCGCTTTTAGTGCCAGCCAGTAGCTGTCTGCTTGGCTTCATCTCCACTAATTGAAGTCATTGAACTTGACCGATCCACTATGTTTATGGTATGTTTATTGGCATTTTTAATACAATTATGTGACAGAGGATTTGGCATGCTGTGCAATTAATTGTGCTAACAGATAATCCAAAAAGTCTGTAGTTTTTTAATGAGAGAAATTCTAGTATTTAATTTACATGTCACTTAGTGTTGATCAGCAGGTATCTGTGTGTTAAGCACTCATACAGATAATGGACACACCTTGGTCACCAGGCATGTTGGGGCTAGCTGTTAACTTCAGCTTCACACTCCCATCTCAGTATTGAATTTCTTAGTCCAAAAAAAAACAATACAAGGAGCTGCATCACAAGCATAATCAGCACCCCTAAAATTTCCACATGAAAACTATCTGCTCTGCTTTGTTTGAGGAAACGAAGGGTTTTAATTTCCTGTTTCAGATATCCCACTGTTGGGGAAACTTCTTTGAAAGCAGATCTTTCTAAGATACCATTTAATCTGCACTGGGAGAGGCTGAATTACAAGAAAGCTACCTGAGGGAGGAATCTAGTTTGGTTAAGTAGAGCTACTCAGAAAAAGGTGTGCTAAAGTAGTTTGTAAAAAATGACCAGTCTTTGCAATACAGAGTGTATATACTCTCAGCTTTCATAGCCCACAAATGAACAAAGGATTCATTGGTGACTTTTGTTGTGAGTCTTTTTTTTAGGCTTAGATTCAGATGTATGGCATTGTTGCACTGGGCAACGCCCGCTCTTTTTCACATGCACTGCAATGACGTTAATGCCTGTGGTGGTGCCTGACTGATGAATGCATTGCCGGGGCATACCTTTACAGTGGTCAGGATGAAAGAAAAAGAAAGTGAAGCTTATTGATGACATGGTTCAATTACAATAGAGAAGCAACGTTAAAAAAAAAACAACAAAAAAACAAAAACATTCATTTCCTTATATGGCCCTTATTTAATACTTAACGACACAAAAAAGTAATCTAAATACTTGAGTGATGAATAGGATTGTAGTTGAAAGGCCAGCAAGATACGAGAACATGTAGTTCAACTACTGGTTTAATTGCATTTTGATGACTACTTCCCAGTACTGCAGATACCACAATCAGGGGTTATATAAGAGGAAGTGAAACGATGATTAAAAATAAAGCGGCCATCACAGCAGACATAAAAGAGGAAACAGTTTGACATAGAAAGCAGTAAAAATACATCTAATGAGCAGTTCAGTCGAGACTAGGTCTGATGTAATGGTTATGGAGATATTAAAGAAGAGAATGTGACTATAAAAATCATAAAACCAGTGAACTGGCAGCCATAAATGTGCTTTATTTCATTTTATTTTCATATTCCTGCTTTTTTTCCATATGTAAAATTCCAACACTGGAGTCACTCATGCATTCGAAAATTCAATTAGGTTGTTAGAAGGAATCTGTGCTCCATGAGGCTCGTTGTCTTCAGGCAGAGATCAGAGTCATCCTCCGGTGCAGGAGGAGATGGAAGTCCAGTTGTCTCCTCTCATCCCGTTCTTCTTGTTTCTGTAGTGAATAAAACAGATTGTTAAATAAAGGAATCTCCTC
>VUQI01026138.1:0-13102 GCA_015106735.1 Paratilapia polleni | reverse complement strand
TGTTGATAGGTGGAGTCATGTGTTACCTATGTGTGTGTGTGTTGTTGTCTACACACACACACACACACACACACACACACACACACTGTCATACAGTGTACACACTAACTAAACTGGATTCTATTCATAATGGTTGACATGTGAAACTTACCAATCCCTATGAAGACAGCCTTAAATCCTTCCTCCTTCAGAGACTTCAGAGTCATTCCATTAAGACCTAAACCCTTCTCACACACCACCTGTACACACCACAAAAACACACGTTTTAATTGAACTGTGATGACTCAGCCAATGTTGAATCACATATTAAAGCGATTAACATCATGGACACTACAAACACTGTTTTAAAAATATGTAGCAGTATCTAAGGAGTTACCACTGTTCATACCTTGACTCCCAGGTCCTTCATCAGGTTTATTTCGAACTGAACGACCTCATAGGGAAGCCGGAACTGAGGGATTTCTGATGTGCTGCATTGAAGAAACTTGTGTATTTATTCATGCTGAATTTCTCTTTTCTTTTGTCTTGTACATCTCTCCTCCTGTCAACTTGATTTTCTACTTTACCAATATATTAAAGAGGCTTAACCACAGGCCATGATCCAACATGCCCCCATTAACACCAGCAAATCTAGAAATGATCCTGTCTTTTAAAAACTTCTGAACGTTTACTTGCCAAGTAACTAACAGTATGATATGAGACTATACAATATAAAACAGCTTGTTTCAGACAGAGGATGAACTGAAGGACTTGCAGAGTCTAAGACTAACATATGGAGAAGGAAATCAGCATTGTAGGGAACTTTCAGTATCCTATGATACGCCCTCTGATAATAACAATATAATACCTCAGCCCTCCAGTGTACTTCTGTTTCTCAAATATGGTGATATTATCATATCCCAGGCGGGCCAGGAAAGAAGCACAACTGATTGATGCAGGGCCACAGCCAATCAGAGCAATAGGGGTGTGGTAAGACTCTGGTATCTCATTGGGTGGTGGGAGTTCAGGGTTCCTGATCTGAGGGATGCCCATTTTACTAAACACCTATAAAGAATCACACGTACACAAATGCATTTGAAAGACTGTACTTGCCAAGAATGGTCTTTAATACACTGCATCTATAATCATGGCTAATATTAAATCCATTCAAATGAATCTACTTATAAAGACTGTGAGATGAGGCTGAACAAGCTTGTAATTCAACTTTGAGTTCAGGTGATGTAAAAGATCCTCAGTGAACACATTCAGAAAAATAAGTCAGTCTTAGTTAACTTTGGCCACCGTAAGCTAGCTGCAAGCAGTCACTGCTGAGGTGTTTGAGTAGCTGATGATTGTGTTATCAGAAAACTGTTGTACCTCAGTAGCAAACTGCTGTAACCCTCCAATGTTAATGGGTCCTTCTTCAGAGGCGTACAGGTTGCAGCCCCCCACACACAGCTCCGATGTGGGACACACCATCCCACAGGTCAAACCCAGAGGGTTGTCAGACAGAATGGCTCGTGCTGCCCCATAGTAGTTCTGTTACACACACACACATGTTCAGCTTATCATTTGACATCAGAATACTGCTGTCTAGTACTACTTTACTCACATGCAGACAGGAAGGACTGTGTGTATTCTACCTTATTGGAGATACTTGTAATAAATGACTTGATGTCCAGATTAGTCGGGCAGCTCTTTTGACAGGGAGCATCGGCACATTTTAGGCACCTGAACACAGATTTTTACTTCTGTTTTAACAGAATTTAATCAATTTAATCAATTTAAGAATTTAATCAAGTTACATGACATATACCTGTCGCACCAAATATCATGACAAGCAAAGTCAACACCAACAATTCACATATAAAAAACAACAACAACAAAAAAAAAAAGAAAACAGCTTTGCATGCAAAGTCTGTGGAAGTTTTTTGTGGTTTTTAGAGAAATTTCCAAAGTTCAAAATATTCAGTTCCTACAAAAACGGCTAATACAGCAATGCAGCTATGATGATTACTGAAGTGACTGGAAAGGTAAATGACATTTTTGCTAATACTTACTAGCAGTCTAACATAATGTTATTAAAAATAATACTGGAATTTCTAACATACCAAATCAAATACTGAAACACAGACCTAAATACGGGGCAAAAACACTTTTTTTTTTAACCATTATAAGTTCATGAGTTTCCTACTACAGCTAGCTGTAACCATGGTGTACACCAAATTAAACATTAACTGAACCAACTTTGTAAATGTAAGACTTCCTCTAAGATTTTTTAAGAGAACTGCACTAAAGTTTTTTCAAGATCTGCAGATACCCGGTTACTTTATGTTACTTTATGTTAGTAGTGCAATGAACTATTGTGTAATGTCAGCATGCTAATATGCACTCAATGCCAATACTAATATACTGATATCAGTCTTTTTTCTCCTTTTAAAGGCCTTGAAAATCAAGTCATTTTGTTGTGTTTGAAGCCTTGTCCCAAAAGACGATCATATTTATTGGATTATAATATTTTAACTTTTATTATTTTAAATTTTATTATTTTAACTTAACTTAGATAATACTTTACATGTTCACTGTCTTAGTTTAGCATTTAAGCATGCCAAAATCAGGTTTCTTCTCATATATTAAAGTAAATTTGAGGAAAATTTACATTTTGATGCGAGGGTGTAGCGAACTGAAAAGCTAAAGGTTCACTACAGAAGTTGCACTTCATCTTGGTGTTGATATTATTAATAATAATAATTGTGTGTGTACAAAATGTCATCCAACAGTTGAGAGTTCAATGAACCAAAATCTAGTTGTTGAGATATTTCAGTCTGAAATATTGCGCTCGATCTATGGAGGCATGCTGATGGCATAACTTAAAACTGCAATAATATTTAGTGGCTGCAGGTGGCAGAAGTGTTCAAACTGTAGCCACTGTTTTCTGCCTGTAGGAGGCAACATCAACGTGTTAATTTGTAGTTCTAAACCTAAAGGTGGTGAAGTAATACTTATGTTAAACTGGCCTGACAATGATCAAACAACTTTTTTTTTTTTTTTGGTATTTTTTTTAATCACGAATTGCATGTAAGTCATATTTGTGACATACTCTACTTCAAAGCCATACAAATACAAAAAAATGACTACTTTATTAACTCTTACCTCAGTGATTCTCGTAGAGCTCCTCGCTCGCTCAGCGTTGTATGCTTGATATCGTCAAAGTTGTTCTCTAACTTCACACAAGACTGAAAGAAAGAGTGGAGAAAGAGGGAGAGTGAGGAGGATGAATGGTGTTACAAGCACTAAATTACACACTCTAACTTGACCTAAGATACTCTTAATCAAAGGTAAGTCTTGTTTGTGTGTTTATCTTACATCACAGTTCTTTTCTGGGTTCCTCTTCCACTGTTTCTTTTCTTTCTTCTTACTTGCTGTGGATATGACCTGAGCATGAGTCTTCACCCTGGGATTCAGAGCCAGGATGCTCTGAAAAGAAAAATGAGATGAAAAAGATACAGTATTGGATTCTTAGACTACTTGAATGATCCCAACAAGTACCGTTAAGTACTTGAACTTGAATTATCTACTAATAGCTACTCCAACACTAAATGTGCATACTTGTGGAAGTCAATAATAGCCATGTTTGCAGGATTGTTTATCCCAGTTTATCCAGTTTCTTCATCCCTTCAAAACTGGGAGTCTGAGTCTTTGTAAAATGCTAAGGTAAAAAAAAAAAAAAAGTGCTGTAAGTACAGTTAATTTACCATTTATCGACATGGTAAACTAGATCAACATGTAAAAAGAGCAGTGTTAAATGTATAACTCTGTTATTACACAGGGCAGCGTCTCATTCTAACATTCCCAGACAATCTTACAGTAAGAACTGTGCTGGTAACTTCTTTCAGGAACATCAAAAACTTGTTTTTCCATGACCGCACATTTTAATATAGTCCTTATGGAAGCTAAGAATGGCTGTGGTTACAATATTTTTATCATCTCATTTTTTGAAATATTAGCTGTGTAGAAGTGTGTGTTTATGGACCGGCACATTTAGTGCAATTCTTCACGTAGAGTACTTGCACAGAAAATGCAAGAATAATTCTAAAAACCTTGTGTTTTTGTCTTTTTTCTAATATCTGCATTTACCATTCTAAGAGTTTTACATACTGCATGAATTTTCTTAGCAAAACTTTTGTAGTTTGTGAATCCTACTGGAAATGACCTTGTGGTCTTTGTAGCACACAGAGATTTGCTGGTAAAAACACTGAAACTGTGGAACATTCTAGGAAGGCAGGATGTTTTGATCTTTGGAGTCTAGATGATAAGATAATGGTTAGCTGCCAGGTCCATGCACCCAACTTATGTGACCTATAACATTAATATATATAACAGTAGAAATGAAGACATTAAGCTTCCTACACACGGCATCTTGTTACATAAGGAAATACTGTACAGTATTCTGTCTTGACAGGTTTCTAAAGCAGTTCTTGAAGTTTTGATTCGAGGTATGGAAACATGGTTTGACATCATCTTGCTGAAATAAGCAAAGACTTCACAGAGAAAGTTATTGTCTGCATGGCAGCATATGTTGCTTCAAAACCTTTATTTTTCTGCATTAATAGTACCTTCACATATGTGTTACCCATGCCATGAGGACTAATGCATGATGGTTTGAATTTCAAAGAATTTCAAATTTTGACTCTTTGTCTCAGTTCACCTTAAAGGAGCTCTGGCCCAGAGAAGGCAGCCCGTTTCTGGATCTTGCTTTATATCTTTTTCTCTTTGTGGGCTAGAGTTTTAACTTGTTTCATGCATGCTCCAACAAAGTGTGTTACTGAAGAATAGTTCTCAGATGTTTTCTTCCTCCATAAAGAAAGAAATCTCTGGAGAAAGTGAATCGAGACAATTGTATATTAATCTAATGTGTAGTGATTAAACATTAATAAAGAATGCAAAGTTCAGCTAGCTGATAGTCACCCCTGAGTCAACCCTGAGTTGGATAAGCAGTTAGGAATATGGATGTATGTTTAAATGCACAGGAGAAAGACGGGACAGAAAATCCGCTTTCATGTCTCTCTGAGTCAGTTTCACTCAGTTCCAGTTTTTTATACTGCTCAGGAAACGTCTTTTGGCTAAGCTCCAACATTTCACTCACTGTTCTAAGCTTGTTGTTTCTGGCTGGAGCATCCTCTTTTCTAAAAAAAAAGCACACTAATAATATTACACTACCACAACCTGCAAAAGCATTCCTCCTTTTTAATTTATTATCAGGTTTAAAAGATTAGCGAATTGTGTTTTTGGAGCCAGAGTTCTATCATTCTCACTCATTACATTATAGTTAAAACGACACTTTTTTTTTTTTTGTTCTTTTAACTATTACGCAATCTCTACACGTGCACAATGACATCTCCACTTTAGCCATGTACAGCTTGTACAACAAAACACATGGCTTGTTGTGTAATACTAAAAGGCCACGTTAAGACTGCATAATGTGACATTTTACCCCTTAATTCCTCACTGCTGGAACATGCTACAGTGGCAGGATCTCATAAGAAAGAACAGGGCTTGCAGCTCCTGTGTATCACCAAAAACAGAGGATGATGATAGTGAGAAGGCATGGCCTGTTGTATATCTCTGAAAGTGCCGACTCTATTGGCCTTTAATGTTAAAATATATTCATCTTAGAAGCATCCTGTCTTATCTTACTGAGAACCCCAACTAGTACTTTGTTTAGGACAGGGCATAGCCTTTTTAGTTATGTTGGTTACTTTGGTACCCTCTGTCCTCACTGAAGCTTCTGTCTCTTTCCAACTGATGGTCTTTGTTCTCACTTTGAGTGTCCTGCATGGCCTTAATGTTTCAGTGAAGTAGTATAGCCCTGTGTCCCCAGCAGGACTTTTAAAAGCTTTCAAAGTCATGACCCTCAAACTCTTGAACTCTCCCTTTATGCTCAAGATCAGGAGACTCAGTAGACTCTTTAAAAAAAAGCAGTTGAACACCAATCTTCTCTGAATCGTGTCTGAGTATCACCTATATCTATCTGTCTTCTGTTAGAGATTGGAACTGGTACATTGGTCCAGCGCTGGTCAGACATGTGCAAAGTAGCCCCCTGTGAAGTCCTAGATAAGTGGAGACTAATCCCTAGGTGCCTATTTACTTGCTTACAAACTTCTATGGACACAAATTAGGATGACTTTATTTTACTGTGGTATGAAAGAAATTCTTAAAAGCGTGGTTATCCCCACAAAACCTACATCAGAATTGATAGAGAAAGCTATGAGGTAAAACAGAGTATTCTGCTATGAAAAGAGGTAAAACAAATAATGTACAAATACAACAAATTTACCTCAATGTCTGGAAGGTCTTTACTCGACATGGTGCTTCAGCCCAGCTTCAGGAATAAAAGCTTTCAAATGTTTGAAGAAGCTCTTCTGCAGATCGTGGTTGGTGTTGTGGATTAGAGGTCCGAAGCACTGTCCGGGACTGCTCTGCTCCCAAGTGGAACTATGTGACAGCTCAACGTCCTTATCAGCCTCACTCCTCTCCTTCACCATAACGTTAGACGGACTCACAGCTTAAAGGCACCAAACGTCATCCTTTCTCCTGCCAGCCTGTTGATAAGGGGCACTGACAGATGGAGCTGTTATCACTCTACGAGGGTGAAAGTTCAGCAGAGCTTGGCAGCAAGCAGATTCTGGGTGTATTGCACAGGAGCTCGTACAAGTCAAAAAGTGAGCACAGTAAACTGTCCAGTTCAAACTCCACCCCTGAGAGGGGAGTGGAGCTCTGCATACTTTATTTCCTCTTCTCATTTTCTGTACACAGATCTGTGTTTAACCCCTTCCTCCCGTCCTGTCTCAAAGACTCTACTTCATTTTTCTCCTGTACTTTGTGGGCACTTCATTCTCCTCACAGAGGAAACATCAGCTATTTAAGGCAGACAAAAATTAATGTGACTCATCAAGAAATTTTCACATTAGATAGAGGCAGTGTAGCAAGAGAACGGATTCGTCTTCATCTCACTCTCCTCTTTTCTTCCCTCTGTAAGTTAGTTGTTCCCTCTGTCTTTCTCTCTCTGTCTTCCTCCTGCCCAATCTTTGTTTTTGGAACCTCTAAAGATCCAGACATTTCTTTGGATATACAATAAGGACAATCCTGCTTCACTGACCTACAGTAGTCAAACTTAGTTTTGTTTTGTTTGTTTTTTTAAATTGGAGGAGCAGCTACATTCATACAATCAAAACAGTAAATAGTAAATGATCTTTAGATCTTGGCAGCCTGTTTGTGTGTAGACTCACGTCTTCACATAAACAGATGGATAATAGTGAGTCACTGCGGCAGGGTGAAAGGTTAAACCACTGGAGGGCTCTAAAAACAGCAGAATTATTGCTGGTTAGTTATCACTGAACTGTCAAGCTCCATAGTATCTACTGATTCAGATGCAATGCACTTTACACTGCAAAGGACAGTAAACCACACAGGCTGCTATGATTTATGACACCTTCTTAAAGAGGACCTACTCTGCTCATTTCCAGCTCTATACTTTTATTCTTGGACTATCCTAGAGTAGCTTTGTATGATTCTGAGTTCAAAATAGTTCTTATTTACATCACACTGACTCTTGGTACAGTCCCTCAGTTCATCCTCTATCTGAAACAAGCTAATTTATCTCATTTTGCCCTAGCTTCAAGCCAACTTTCTTCTGATTGGCTGCCCCTCACAAACAGAAGGTTTGAATAGCCGATGGGTGGAGCTTCTGTTCTCACAGCCAGAGCTGTGTGCCTTACATGGTCATTTTAGATATCCATTCTCAGTGATCTCATACAGAGGCAAGAGTAGAATAGACTGTGCGAAAGTGAGCATTTAGAGCAGTCCAAAGTAGGGTGAGCAGGTGTCTCACTGTATAGGGAACTGGACAGCATGTTTGTGTCTCACCTACTGAAGTCATGTCCCACATTTGAATGGCTCTAGTTTACAAAAGTAATAGTTCTTGTGAATGTCACAAGAACTGTGTGGCTCAGAAAGAGGATCTATGGTTGCATCCCTACTGAAACCTAAAGATAATCGCCAGAGCAAAAAGGAGTTAAACGGTTTTTAATACTTATTGCAACAGAAAAACAGAACAGAATAGAATAGAGTAGAAAACGATGATCACATAAGACCATAAATTCAAACTCTGGCTTTCATGGTGACCGTATTTACGTAACAAAGGAGCTGGGACAGTTGCGTTAAACACAGTATATTTCTCCTTCATGTGATCAAAGCCAAACCTGTAACCAGTTTGTTTATTTATTTATTTTTAAGTTAGATATGTCGAAAATTCCAAACTCTCTCTCAGCATTACTAATGATCTTCACATTGTCCCACATATTTTTGGTCCCATATTTAGTTTGTTGAGATCTGGTCACTCTAGTCTATAGGCTGAGCTTTGGCTCACAGGGATTACTTGTACAAACAGTGACGATTACTACATTTTATTCACTGACCTCACTATTAAGCATCCATCCACCTTTGTAACAGTACATATATGACAGAAAATAAGGAAAGGCATGATGGGTTCACTTTAAGAAAAAAATCTGAATATGCTCACCAAGTCTAGTGTAGCAAGCAACTTAAATTTTGGCTAATGAATCTAGTTTATTTTCACTGAAGGTGGCTGTGTGTGTTTGCCACAGTGTTGTACCTGCAACGTTTTCCCCCCAGAGGAAGGCATTATTAGTTATGGATTTTCTTTTTTGATATCTTTGGTCAACCCTATTTCTTATCTTCTGATTCAACCAGCAGACACTTGGCAGAAAAGGTCAAAACAAAACACTTTCTTTATTTAATTTTCTCAAATGTCATTGAGATACAGCATCGAGGCAGCAGTGGCAAGTAGGGCGACAGCAGTAGCCATGGCAACACCTAAACAAGAAAGAGGAGGAGAATCAAGATAGAGTTTACACATGCACGCATGTCATAGCTAGTTTTAAAAAAAATCATTTTCACTAGTTAATTATTACCAAATTAAAACGTGCTAAATGCCTCTGGTAAATTATAATAAACTTATCCAGTTCTTGTTGCAATATTGGACCCTAACTGAGAAAACGACTGGATGAAAAAAAAACAAAAAAACAAAACATAACAAGCAAATGTCTCAATCAACTCACTACCACAATGTATTAACTTGAAGTGAAAAGTGTTTTACCAATGTAGTTGTTTTTCTTGGGCTCTGGGCTTGGGCTCTCAGCCGTTTCCTTAGTGGACTCTGGAAACACACAAAACACAATATGATCAACTGCATAAATATCACACATCACTAACTCCAACCTGGTTATCGGGTAAATGAGGTAACCCAGCTAACCCCAGAGAGCTCATACAGCTGTTTTAAAAGTTAGAGTTTGGTAGCATCATGTGATGTTGCAGCAAAGGAGTAAGTTTCTGAAATTTTGTGTGTCAGAAACTTGATTTCTGGTGAATTTTCAACTTTTTCTGCATCAATTTATGATGGAAATTGCCCTCATTTGTCTAAAGAAAAAAACATATTCTGGAAGTTTTTCCAAAGCAAAAATGTCTGCTTCATTCATGGTTTTATTTTAGGGTCAAAGCAAAGAGAAAGAATGCAGTACAACACCACTGTGCCATAAATTAATGGGAAAAAAAACAAAATAAGAAATTTAGGGTTAGCAGAAAAAATATTAACTCCTATGAATGATGAGTCTCAGTCAGTGTACACTTGAAAAAAGGTGCAATTTCCCAAATTTCCCCATAAGGCCAGGCCAGTTTGAGAAGGTGTGCTGCCGACCCCTGATTACAGGATTTTTGTAATGGACATTTACTGCTGTAGAGTGGTCTCAAACACTCGACTCGACCTCCTCGTCGACTTTGCAAGGTTCATGAAGGTTTAAAACACACGATGAACACAGATGGCATATTGAGACTTTCTCAACCCAAGAAATGCTTTAAATCTGAAAGAAATGCCAACAGCTCAAAAAGCATGTTAAAGTGTGGAGTACCTCTTTGTTCTTCATAAACGTTATAATAGCCATCCAATAACATCTACAGATGAACTATGATGTTTTTATAAACCATTTATAAAGTTTATACCTGATAAACAGCAGTTGCAGTTAGTGTGTCAGCAGTGTTGACAAACCAAATAGAAAATGTTATTCATTAACATTATTCATTCTTTAACAGAATTATTTGTTAATGGTTTTATGAACTGTCATTTTATTTTTCTGTTTGAAGTCTCTGTGATAAAACAAAACAAAACAAAAAACCTGCTTAAAAAGTATTTAAATATGTTTACACGTACATATATCTTCATGGTTCCTCCAACAGCTTATGCTCTGCTGATGTGGACCAGTGACTGAAGGTATTCGACTTTGAAAGCAGGGCCATGGACGATGGGAATGTTTGCCTTTCCAGATTTCAGACAGGGCAAACATTTGTTCTACAGTGATGTTTGAATAATGCATGTGCAGAGTTCATTTTCATATACATCTGAGCACACCTCTCAGTTTGTCACGTGTACACTGCAGCAGCATTTTGACATGTCACAATTTTCACACTGTTTGAATATTCATAGAGTTGGGATTTTCCAAGTAAGCATGAGTGCAACTTCACATTTTTGTTTAATCTGGGTAATTTTTAAATTAGACACAGACAGCTGGTGATACTGCTATTATAAACAGATCATTTAAACAATTAAGTGGCGATGAAAGGACAAAATGAAAACTGGTAGTCAAACTAGAAACTAGGTTTTGGTGTGAAAATACTACTACTAAACACAACCTCTGTGCCCATCCGGCGTAACATGGCGCTCTATGACTTCAGCAGTCATTTCCTGTGTGGTATCCAAGTCTTCCTTGGCTGCGTCAATGTCTAGCATCTCCTTCAGCCGCTCAACCACCTCAGACGAACCCTCATCGCTGAACTGGTAGTCACACGCGCAGAGCGGCCCGCTCACTTTTAGTGGACAAAAGATCCGACGAGGGAGGCAGAACTGCTCTAAAGGAGAGACGGAGAGGAGCAGGTGAGAGAAGCGCTAACATCTCGGATTTCAACATCTCTTGTCTAATGGTGCTCATCAGTTAAGGGATGAAAGTGAGATTATTCCAACTTCCATTCATTATTTAAAAAAAAAGCTGCTTTGAAGACATCACCATCAAGTGATCTGACTTTTACCTATTATTCCGTATTCATCTGACTAATTAAGGGAGAAAGAGTGTGTACAGAATTCCTAAGAAGGAAATGAGAGAAAAAATGTTTTGTTTTTTAATAAAGAGGTGTAAGTATCACCTGACAAAATCAAACAGTCAAGATGTGATTGAAGTGCAGACTTTCAGCTTTAATTCAAGGGGTTTCACAAAAGTATTAAATGAAAGATGCCAAAACAAAGCAATGGGAAACATTGCTCCACAGGTGAGAAGCTGTTTTACAAGATGTTACTGTTAGTAATTTAATTTGATTCATCTCAGTAAGTTACCCTTCTTTTAAATTGACTTAATGTTAAGTGAGTATCCTGCCACTAAATCAAGCTAACAGTAGCTTATATCAGGTAAAGAATAAAAGACGAACGTTTTAATTAAAGCAATATATCAGAAAGTTGTTAATAATATTTGTTAATCGGCTATGTTGCTGTATGTGTTATTGTGTTAAGTTGTCCTAAATTCTCTAAATTATCTGTCTGAGTGTTAAATCTGTTTCATGTGACTAATCTGCAGCTCTCATTTCAAGTTAAACTGACAAGACAGAAAACTTGTTTAAATGTTACAGTAATCCCATCAGTGTTTACATTACAGAATATATATAGAAAAAAAACACCTGCAGGACTGTAATATTCATTTTAAGCATTATATTATAGACTATGAACATAAGATAAATATTTTGGTATGAAAAGTTGCATTTCAAATTTAACCAAGTATATCATAAATATATCTAACATTTGTAACAAACCAAACTGTTTGAAAATCTGTGAGAAATTTAGTGAGTTACGATGAGTTTTAATTGTCCCCATAGACATACATGCATTAAGAGGCTCAGGTCCCCCTGAACAATTTTGAGACTGTGTTGATGTGTCATTCCTGTGAAGACCAGCAGCCAATGTGGCATCTATGGATATACATCTTAGGTTATACCAGACCAACTAATGGCTCAGTCACACTAGAGTAAAAATAGGACAGCAACCTCCTTGAGTCTAGGAAAAATTGGTGGGTGATTGCATTGAATATTTTTTGCTGTCCGTGACTGATTGCAAGTAGTTGCAGAAACCAACTGCATGCGTGGAGTGCCCTCACCCTCAACCTCTGGGCTACCACTTTCAATTGCAAGGCGATTGCACAGGTCACCCACTGGGAGGCAGCCTGTCTCCAAGTCGCAGTCCAACTCAGAATGACTGCAATCACTCTCAGACAGATTGGCGAAGGTCTGCAAATAAGTGCTACTGCTAATTTATAAACACAGACAGATTGCCAACATGTTGCAATCAATGTGAGACAGTCTACGCCGATGAGTGCAACTCGTCTGCGATGCGCTTCACTGCACACACTTAAATGTCTCAGATCATCAAACAAATTTAAATATTAGACAAAGATAACCTGAGTAAACACAAAATGCAGTTTTTAAATGATGATTTCCTTTATTAAGGGAAAAAAGATATCCAAACCTACCTGGCCCTCTGTGAAAAAGTAATTGTTAAATCATGAATTAACTGGGATTAACCACATTTTTTAGAAAGATGAGTTCAATTTTACCAGCCACACCCAGGCCTGATTACTGCCAGACCTGTTGAATCAAGAAATCACTTAAACAGAACCTGTCTGACAAAGTGAGGCAGGCTAAAAGATCTCATAAAGCAACACATCATGCCACGATCTAAGCAAACAGCTGAGAAACAAATTCATTGACATCGATCAGTCTGGAAAGGGTTACAAAGCCATTTCTAAGGCTTTGAGAGCCATTATCCACAAATGAAGAAAACTTGGAACAGTGGTGAACCTTCTCAGGAGTGGCCGGACTACCAAAATTACTCCAAGAGCATCGACAGCTCATCCAGGAGGTCACACAAGGACCCAGATCAACATCTAAAGAACTGCAGGCCTCACTTGCCTCAGTTAAGGTCAGTGTTCATGATTCAACAATAAGAAAGAGA
>VUQI01026136.1:0-10430 GCA_015106735.1 Paratilapia polleni | reverse complement strand
GTACTCTTTCCTTTTCTGCTGTTCCCATTTTGAACAGGACTGAGGAATTTCAAACTGAATTCATGTTTTTATACCCAAATTTGAGGCAGCACACTGGACTTCTCTGAGAAGTCAGAAATTAATCAACCATAACATTCAACCACTAAAACTAATTTTTCTCTTCAAGAATGCAAGTAAATAACTGTAATTTGGCATCTTAATAAAAAAAAATATTATTTAATATAAAAAATTTTTCTACTTCTTTATAAAATGGTAAATTCAAAAATTCATGGATAATAACAATAATTATATTTTAGCATTAAAAATATTATTTTGATTAAAGAGCTTGCACATACTGGTGGATTACCCGTTACAGAAATTTAAAAAAAATGATTTTGGTAATTACCAATACTGTTAATTTAGGGCAGCTGTGGCATAAACCTTACACTGAGTGGTGGTCTAAAAATGTGTTAAGCACTGAAGATGGTTGAGTAGTATAATTACCACCCTTGGTATGGACAGTACATTTATTATTCTGTTGATGACCGCAATCAGTGAGCAGTCAATCCACTGCTGATTGTTGCCCTTCTTCTGCTTTTCTGTTCTTCCTCTTACCTCTCTTCTTCAAACTGCCTGTGGTCTCTCTGAATTGCCCTCAGATTAAAGAAAATACTCACACTGTTTTTCACAGAAAAATCATTCTTGGTCTCTTTTGTAGATAACTGAGATAACTGGTGGTTCTCTACTTAAGCACATTACAAATCTATCTTTGCATCACAGTCATTTATTGGCATCAGAATATTCACCTTCTACAGTTTGACCCTGGCAGACTTATGTCAGACAGGGTTTGCTAATGTCAATACTAAATGTATAAAGACACAGATAAATTCTAGTCAAGCTCCTGGATCTGAATCTTGTTTTCTTTAATAACAAGTGCTTTAATTCTTTATTTTCTGTCAGCCTATCAAATAATCCCTTTAATTCTCCCAAAATTAGTTCTGAGCCATTGCAAAGTGATGACACAAAGAAAGTCTGTGATCAATAGATTCAATCTACAATCAATGAATGCCCCCTGCTTTCTTTTCTGTCCTCTTTCTTCATCTTTGTGTCTCCACAGTCACTTGTCATTGCAATTATCCTCATAACTAATACTGTCTCCACCTCTCAACCATTTTCACTAAATCAATATTAAGCATATTTTCAATGTAAATCATCCCCCATCCTTCCACTCCATTCTTCCTTCTCTGTCTCCACTATGCCACACATTTGTCTTTATATAAAAAGAAATAACTGAACAAATATGAACATATATGTCTCTTTCAATCTTCTCTTTACTTTAAAAAAATATGAAGAAACTTTATATTGTAATACAATATAAAAAAATTATTTGCCTGATTATATTGTTTCATACCATAAAACCCAATAGTAAATTCTTCAAGGCTGATAAATAAGTAGGTAAGTTGCCGTGATAATAAATAGTAATATGTAAAGTGCAAATCCAAAGTGAGAGACAAAGCTCTGTCCAAAATCCAGCAAAGTTGGATAATTTATTATTTTTATACTTTTCTGTATCACCATCCAGTTGACCTGAACCGCCTCTACGACGATGTCAAGCGGTACAGCTGTACTCCTCGCAATTACTCTGTGAACTTGCGAGAAGAGCTGAGGACCACCAGCGCCGTCTTTTTCCCTCGATGTCTGCTGGTGAAACGCTGCGGGGGCAACTGTGGCTGTGGAACTGCTAACTGGAATAATGGCTGTACCTGCCGGGCCTCCAAAACAATGCTCAAACTGCACGAGGTAGGTTTAACACCATGAAGGCACTCACAGAGTTCAGATAATTACAGACTTATAGACCACATAGCATCACAAAGAAAGAAAGAAAGACAACCACACTGTACAGTCACCCACACAGGCACATTAAGATATTTGTGTCTTACAGTAAACCAGCTGAATTCTTTTTTAATAGGTAAAACATGCAGGAAAGATAGAGGGATTGAAAGGGTAATTTGCTAAATATTGTCACTGCTAAATCTACTTGGTAAGTAATGGCTTTCAAACATTATATTTTCCATAGTGGTTCGTGTGATATTTGGGACTTTCTGTGTGAGAGACAGTTTTGTTACTTCTGGGACCTGAACTATGTTGGAATTAAATTATATTAGCAATTAGGAAGAATTTTTTTTTTTTAATTTTCAGTGTTTTTAAAACCTATGTTGCACTAAATAATCATTTCAAGCACAGTGGAAGAAACAAATTTTAATGTATGTTACACTATTTGTTAGTTAAACTGGTTTTTTCAGTACATTCTTCAAAAAAATATTTTCCTGTTAATAAAAACAATAGTTCAAAAGACAAATGTAATACTTTTTAATATGAAGATATGCATTCAGTATTTCTCTGCATATGGTTGTGCATATTGTGGCCTTTCCATTATTGCACAGTGTTACACAGGGTTCTTAAGTCTTCTTAAAAATGTTGTAAATTAAATTGAACAAAAAATGGTTTTAAATTTTCCCAGACTTTTGCTGTAGGTATTAGATATGCAGACGATGTGTTTAGCCATCTGTCTTCTTAACTGCTTATCCAACTTGCATGTAAAAAGGAGAGACAGATATTGGGGAGTTTACTTCTCACTTCAAGTATGAGAAAGTTATGTATGCTACTGTATACCAGCTAGGGAGTAATGAATCATGTTAACCTTGTTCACCTTCAGTGATGAATGTTGCAATTACTGAACACAAGTGAGTGGATATCATCTGAACATCTGAAGGTAAAACAGCTTTATGTCATAACATGTTAACACAATGGGTAACTGTAACAAAAAAGGCAGATTACTAACACACTTTCCCTTGTTAAAAAATCAGTAAATGTAGTGCACAAAAATATTTAATTGCAGAAATACTGCAATTTATTTGTGGGTATTCTAAAGAGCCACAAAAGTGTCCACAAAGTCCAATAATACCAACAACATGAGTATAACATGTTTGAAAAAAACTGTTGTGCTCCACTCAGCCCCTACCGCCACTCACTGCCTTTAAATGCTCATTAAGCATCATTATTTATCTGCAGTGGTCTTGTAAAGACAGGCATGTACAATGTTTAACAAATTTATTAGATCACCTGTCATAAAAAAGAGGAAGGAAGAAAGAAAGAAAGAAAGAAGTGCTTTAATCTGGACTCTTTCCTTTTCAGTGAGTTCTCCACATTTTACCATTTTGAACAGGAGTGAGGGATTTCAAACTGAATTCACATTTTTATACCCAAATTTGAGCCGGCACGCTGGACTTCTCTGAGAAGTCAGAAATTAATCAACCATAACATTCAACCACTAAAACTAATTTTTCTGTTCAGGAATGCAAGTAAATAACTGTAATTTGGCATCTTAACCAAAAAATAATGTGCTTTACTATTTTTTTCAGCTTTTTTGTGAAACGGTAAATTCAAAAATTCATGGATAACAACAATAATTATATTTTAGCAGTAAAAATATCATTTCGATTAAAGAGCTTGCACATACATACATAAAAAATGATTTTGGTAATTACCAATACTGTTAATTTAGGGCAGCTGTTGCATAAACCTTACATTGGGTGGTTGTTGTATAAATTTGTTAAGCACTGTAACTCTGCTTGTGTTACAAAAGAAAATGATAATGATGCACCTTTATTATAACAAAATGTAATATATCAGCATTATGAAGAAATATAAAATAAATAACGATAAAACAAATCAAATTAGGGGCCCATAGTAGACTAATAAACACATTAGCTCAGTCACAGTTTTAAGGCCCACACAGAATCTTCATTGCATAAAATTCCCCAGATATAGAGCATCTTTTTTGGCCTGGCGGGATGCTGGGCTTGGAATATACTGGTAGGAACCTTGGAAATAAACATAAATAGTGAAAAGCCCAAATCAACATGACATCTTCAAACTGTTTTTGTTGTTGGTGTTGTTGTTTTGTTTTATTTTTTTTAACCAGTAGTCCAAAATCCAAAGAGGTTTGCTTTACTGTGTGGCAAAGTACTACATTGTAGGGATTATGACACTGCTCAGTAGTTGTATACTAAATTAGCAGTTGTTTTTTTTTTTAGCCCTGATATTGTACATAATAAAAAAACATTGTTTGGTCTTATTTTTTATTTATTGAGGTCTGAAGTAGGTCATAAAATTCATTAATTTAGACTTTTTTTTTAATGGTGCTGGGACTCTGGTTACAGACGTGTTACAGGAAGGTGATGCAGGGGTTTTATTCAAGCACAAGAGTGACATTTAAAATTTCCACCACAGGTACAAGATGCTGTGTGAGTAAGAGAGTGAGTGAATGAAAGAGTGACTGAGAGGAAGCGATTTAGATGCAGAGTGAGGGACAAGCAGGGGGAAATTGGGCGACCAGTGGCAGGGGCTGCATCAACAATGAAACCAGCAATGCACCATCAGTCTCGCACTTTCTCTCTGCTTCTCTTCTCAGTTCTTTGTACACTGGCTCTGTCTCTCTCTTTCCAATCTCTCCATATCTCAATGCATTGTTAGCATTCTGTCACTCTCAATCTCTCTCTCTCTCTCCATCATCCTTTCATTATACCCCATTCCCATTTTCAATTTATCCCTTTGCAATCCACCATTCTTGTTCTTTAAGCCCGGCATTCATTCTTTTCTGTCACTTCCCTCCATCCCTTTGTGTCTTTGTTCTTGCGTAGCATCATTATTGAAACAAAGTCCATAGGGTTCTCTCTCACTGTTTCTCTTGCTCTCGCTGTTAAAAATCATACAATGACAATTTAGATAAAAGTGGGATTTGGGTTGTAATGGTGCTATGTGTGTAAAAAAGGTGCATTGTGTCTGTATGCATTGCAGAGTATGGAACCACCACAATTTGGGTTCTCGTGTGTGTGTATGTGTGAGAGAGAGAGTGGGAGAGAGATGGAGAGTGAGACTTCCATTGTTCACTCTTCTCCTTGCCGGCAATCATGGACCTGTAGCTCCTTCAGTGACTTAACGTCTGTACAAACACATTATTATTCACACTACTGTTTCAATGCTGGGAAGTCCTGACATTAATCACTGGCCACCTCTGTTTCATTGAGCCTTGGAAAACAAATTTGCTGCATCATTTGTGGAACAGTTTGTACTTTTGCTCTATTTTCACATTTGAGGTAATGCAGCAGATTCAGTTCCAGTGAAATGCTGACTAAATCTAACTATGATGTCAGTTCTATTGTACCTCTATTCCCAGTAAACCATTTCTACATTTCTTTTTGAAAAAAATTAACTCTTATTTAAAGCCACAATGATTAACAGAGAGAACAGAAACTCCTCCTTATAAGAAGATTTTGTTATCTATACTTTAGACCTACCTCACTTGCTTCAATGCCAAGTTTTTTGACATATTCAGTTTCTCTCGGGTAGTGGTTCCTTTTTTTGGTTGAACTCCTGTAGTGTTTTGTCATGACGGATTCTCTTCCTCTTGTTATTTTCTCTTTCATATTCAAACAGGATTCAACAAATACAATCACTTGACAGACCAAAACAATGCCTGCCAACTAGACAGAAAACAATTTGTGCCCACTTTCATTTTTGGCCTTCATCCTCACCATTTTTTTTCCTACGTGCCTCTTCTAGGTGCTGAAGTATGCTCCAGAGGCCATTCTGTATCAGCGCCATCAGAGGCCAAGGTTTCGCTGGGTCATTGATGAAATATTCCTCTCGCATCATGAACAGTGTGAGTGTGCGTGTCCCTCCCAGCCCCCTCGCTGAGGCACACACACTGACATGTACATCTGGAACTGTTGGATGAGTTTTCCTTTTATCTATTTTGCAACGGACTTCATATAATAACAGCACCGCTGACAAACAGGCAGCAAAGAAGAAGGTAACAGCTGACTCGTAAACTGCAGCTTGTATCATGCACAGTGACGTTTGTTTTTGCTAGTAATGACTTACCTTTCTTCTGTCCACGTGCCAGACTTGTAAATGCAATTCCCATCCAAATGTTTATTTACCATTCCTGCAACTTGGTATTTAAATCTTCACTGTTCATACTACATTTAGACATTACATGTATGGTATAAGTGTTAAACTCATTCAAAGAAATTCTCTTTGAATTCAGTCAAATTGGTTTCCTCCAAAAACTTAAAACTGCCAATACTGTACACTTAAATTTACATTTTGATTGAAGGATTTTAAGGTTGATTGAACTGAAACTGAATGTTTCTCCAACACCTTGTAAAACAGACTTTTACTTTACTTTCACATGCATTTGCATTTTTTTTTTTTTGTGTAAAAATAAGACTGTTTCTAGAAACTTCAGGCAACTCTTGTGCCAAGAGCATGCTGAGATGAGTGAGTGTGAAACAGAAGGAGAGAGGAGGGGAGGGGGATGGGTTGAAGGAAGCTTACACCAAAATAACACTTTATCTAGATATGAAATTAGGCTAACGACAACCCTCCAGAACTGACTTTCACATTAATACACTCACATGCACACACATTCACTCCAAGCTCCCTAAAGACAAAAATTGTGTTATTCTAGTTATTTATAAGGAATCCTAAGGGTTCTTTTGCTGTCCGTCCATCTACACACCTCATGCTTCTTTTCTTTCTCTCACACTGCCTCTGCCTCCAACACATCAAAGAAAATGTCAGATTGTCAGATTGCACTGTGCCCAGTTTTCCAAGCATTCCTGGCATTCCAACTGCTAAGTGGAATTCTGCTAACACGGATAAAACTGTGACACTTAGACCCTGAACACACAACAGAGGAAAGAGAGAGAGAGAAACTCAGGAAGAGAGGCAAACAGGAAGTTTTTAGGAGAGGCAGCTGATGAAAAAGGGGAAACCAAGGCTTCTATTTGTAGATCACTAGCACTTGATGAGAGGATGAGAGGAGAGAGAGAGAGAGAGAGAGAGAGACACTTTCAAGATAGAACACACACAAGATAGAAAATCATTTTCTTTCTCATTTAAATGCTCATATGTATCACAATCTGATCCACTTCTCTATAAGTGTGCAGATATATGGGAGTTACCTTGAGCAATGTTCTTGATCTCTGCTTGTAATACAAGCAGTACTTGAGTGTGTGTGTGTGTGCGTGTCAGTCTCCCTGTAACAGCTCAGGAATAGGTGCTTTTGTTTAAAGGGTGGAGGGTTACCAACAGTCTGTAAGAGCTGGCAGCAGATACAAGCATGTGAATGCTCAGCATGTGACTGTGCATGTAAGTTGTGTGTATGTGTGGTAGTTGTCAAAGTTTACTGGAGAATCAAAGCAGCAAAGCAGGAAATTAAAATAAATACTTCATTTAGTGGTGCCATTGTACCACTATATTATTTTTGGTAGGTAACAAACCTGACAGTGAGTTTAGGTAAAATGACAAATTTCCAAGATGGTCTGCTGGAAAGTGTACAGTTGTATGTACAATTGACTAAGTTGGAGCTCTAAGA
Organism: Paratilapia polleni; assembly: GCA_015106735.1. Taxonomy (NCBI): domain Eukaryota; kingdom Metazoa; phylum Chordata; class Actinopteri; order Cichliformes; family Cichlidae; genus Paratilapia; species Paratilapia polleni. Next base: position 3,007 of record VUQI01026136.1, on the reverse strand, counting down.
AGTGAAATAATTACTTGATTACTTGGTTAATTCAGATAATTCAAAGAAAAATATTCGGCCAAAAATTCTGATAACTGGTAAATTATTACAGCAATTTCTCAAAAATGGAAAAGAAAACCCAAAACATCTCTGAATGTTCAATATTATTTTCTTATCTTTGTCATATGTCATTGTTGGACTGTTGGTAACAAAGCCATAAAAAGTATATGAGCGGGACGAGTGTGTCCGTGTGTGTGTGTACGTGTGAGTGTGTGCATCCTGTGTCTGCCAGTTTGCTGCTGTTATCAGCACATTCCACTGTTGCATGCTCCAGTGACATGCTCTTTTTCCACATAGGTGTTTTGTTTTCTCCTCCATTTCTTTACTATGGGATCGCATGTATATCACCATGAGACTTTAACTGGTTTATTCACTACAACTCAGAGCATCAAAAACAAACAGAAGTCCTTTGGGAACATTTCAGATTGTCTTACTTTCAGAGAGATTTGGTTCAGAGTTTGAGTTTCCCTTCTGAGAATTTCAATGGGTGTGCTATAGTACTTTTAACTCAGAGAAAAGCTGTTGATGTTGGTTTTAACAAATAAAAGTCAACCTCCATTGCTGCATTCAAAAAATATTAAAGACAAAACTGTATGCTTTACCTAAATAATTTATTGTCTTTTTCTGTTGTTTGATTACAAAAAAAATCAGTCTGTTGGTTTTGATGAATAAAATATTTCAAGCATTACTGGGTCGAATGCTTTGGGTTTTTTTTCCTGCCAAAAGTGTTATTTTTATCAGGTCTTTGCACAGGTTTTATATGATATGGAACAATGACTTGTTTGATCACCTGTGCAAAGTAATGACAAATCTGTGGGGGGTTTTTTTGTTTTTGTTTTTTTGTAGATACCTCACACCTCAAATATGATGTAGAGAAATACTGAGAATGGCAAAGAGTGAACACAAGCACAAAGAGAAGCTATCAGATATATTCTTGCACACAAGACACAGTTCACACAGGTCGCCACTGACACCAGAAATGCAATTTTTAAGACCAATGTGCCACTTGTAGGTTTAGAAGGGGGCAAATAGTTGAGCCAATCAAATGTTTATCAGTTTTTCACAATCACTTTGCAGGACCACCTCCAGTTGCTCTGATCCTGCGATTCACCTGCAGTCCAGCCAGTTGGAAATGATTAAGGCAGCTGGAGAATCAGACTGAATTTTCATTTTATTTTCACTTCACCATTCAGTCTGAGTTTTTGGTGACTGCTCATAATTACATTGTGAACATGCTGATGTTATTTATTGTTTAAGCATCATATTTTAGCTTTTTACTATGATAGCAAGTATTAAATACAACTAACCACAAAGCAGAGGTTGGACTTAAGGAAATATTTAAAAAAAAAATATTGAGGATATCAACCAGATGATGGTTCCAGTGGAAAAATCAGGGCATAATCAAGGTCACAAGGCTTCCTCCTCTGGCAAATCAGACCGTTCCCATTAACAGTGCATCAAGTATTGCTGTTTTGTCAAAGCTTCTGGCATCTCATAGTTATACACAAGATTATTTGATGTGATATGGGACAGGTTTGTCACTTCCAACTCTACACAAATGGATGCTTATAAATTGACTGGTATTTATATAGTGCTTTTCTACTCTTGCTGAGCACTTAAAGCACTTCTGCACTACAAGCCACATTCATACAGTGTTTTATTCTATGCACTTTTAGTGTTTTGTTTGTTTGTTTGTTTTTAAATATGTCACAGTGGCAGTTTGGGGTTCAGTATCTTACCCAAGAACCCTTTGACATGTAAGTGATATAAGCTGGAAGATCAAACCAGACCAACCTTCCCCCCCAAGCTACTACCTGAACCATGGTAGAACCTTGGCATCACATTTAAACACACCAGGTAAGCATAATCTTTCAACGTGCAGGGTTAATGTAAAAAGGGGCATATTATGACTTAACTCTTTCCCGCATAACGACGACATTTAACAACCTCTCCTGTATCCTTAATGACGAGTTTTGACACCTCAGTATATATCAATAAAGATGTGGTTTGATGACCATTAGAATAGGTTCTGGGTTTTTCAGGAAAAAAGGATTTTGTTCCTAATAACAACAACAACATGAAAGGCTGTGGTTAACAGTAGTCAATCTCACATTGACCACAATGCAGTTCCCTGAGGCCTCCATCACACAGGCCTTGACACTGGTTGGCAACCACCTGGAAACCACGGGCCGCAAGGAAAAAATGTATATTCCCCAACTGGATGGCATGTGGTTGATGGAGGTTGCTGGCAGTCGCTAGGTGAAATTGGTCGCAAAGTGGAATATGGTGCTGCACTGAAAACCTCCTTGCGATTGCTTTGGTCACTAGCAGATTGCAGCAGTCGCCCATAGTTTATATGGAAGACGCAGACTGCCAACTACTCGCAGAGCGGTAAAGAAACAGCGAAAATGGAAACAGAACGTTCACGTTCAAAGTAAACGTTGTGCCTTACCGCTGAAACTAACACGTTTCAAAAGGCGCAACATTTAGTTTGAAGGTGAACGTTCTCTGTTTCTGGTTTGCATCGCACAATACCCAGTCCACACCCTCACTTGGTGTGGACTGGGTATTGTATCACTTCCTGTTCCTGTTGCATCGCACAGTGGTGCTTGTTGTGTAGCCTAACTTGTGTAGCTTGATTAACTAACTACGAACTTTCACATATTGATTTATTTTCATAGTATAACCTACACGTGCTTTATTAATAGCACACTTCTGGTGAATCACCTGCAAATTATATTCATATCATTCACTCCTTGTGTTTTTAGGGATCCGCTAGCTTAGCGTAGCTTTTAGCTTAGCTCGTAGCCGAATCACTATCAGCATGGCTTCTCCTGTCTCACCTCTTTCCTGCTCTGTGTGTCTAATGTTTAGTTATTCCTCGGCCTCCTTTACTGATAATGATACTTGTAATAAATGTAGCCAGTTTGTAGCTTTGGAGGCCAGGCTCAATGAATTGGAGACTCGA
>VUQI01026135.1:0-10050 GCA_015106735.1 Paratilapia polleni | reverse complement strand
CCCCCCGTCACCCCCCCCCCCCCCCCCACACACACACACACACACACAAGCAAGTAAGCATGGTGAAACACACATGTTTTTTTGCAAACACACATTCATGCACAGACACACACAACCTAATCTCAAATGGGTCAAGCTCAGCCAAACTCTAGTTAATAAAAGATGCCGTGTGGCACTTCTGGGCCACAGAAATACTGGGGTCATCATTTCTGCATGGCCAGGACACACACAAAACACGTGCACACACATGTATATACACACAACCCTCCCCTTTGAGCTCTAATTCTTATACTCATAGCTTCCCAACACACATTCCTCCTTTTTTTTTTTTTACAAATTTTTTATTCTTGTAATATTTTTCACCTCACACACACTTTATTTCTGCTGTGCACACTTTTTCACATACACACACACACACACACACACAGAGCCTTGGATTACCTCTGTCCACCCAATGGTCCCATTGCCGTTACACAACTTCTGTAACGAATGAGGCTTTTGCTCTCAATCATGAGTTCACACGAGAGCAGCCATCAGAAGCAGATGCCTCTTTTTATTCTCCCCTTGTCCATCTCTCTCTCACATTGTCTCCCTGTTTCTTCTGGTCTGTGTCTGATCTTCAGGGACTCTCTTTCCATCGGTATTCAACAGCATTGGCAGTCCTATCCCATACATACGCAGCTATTCCTTCTAGGAGATTTGCCAGATTTTGCAAATGATTACCTATAATGTTTTTCCAGAAATGTTCACATCTGTTGAAGATAGAAACCAATAGCTTGTACCCACAAAAATGATGGGTAGATTTAAAAGATGTCACATTTGTTGTTAGCCCAGTGTTTCTCCCAGTTTGACTCCTTTTAATTCGATTAGTTTTCACAGCTACTAGTGAGTTCTTGCTTTCTTTAAAATTTCCATGTCATTTCCATGACACCGACTCAGCCAACAGTGACTCAGCCAGGCTGCTGCTAAAAATGTGATAGCCTTCTCAGGTGAATGATGGGAGATAGTGATGAGTTAGGGCTGGAAAAAAATCAGATGTATGTTGAGGTTAAAAAGAGTATGTGAGTTGGGCGTACTGTATTGTAGTCTGATTTTAAAAGTGACCTGGATCTGTAGTCCAGCTGTACACTGTAAGAATAAGTACAGCTTAGTAATATAAGCTTTACAGTATTTATTTGTTGCTAGTTTTTTTTTTCCTTTTTCCTTTTTCCTTTGCGTCTTCACAAAGAATGTTAAATTACCTTTTACCTTTTTTTCCTTTGCATTTCAGCAAATTTTAAGTAATTGTGTCAAAACTTTAAAAACACAAATATCCAAATCTTAAGGCATAATATGGCATTTACACTCACCACCACTTCGTTAGGTATACCTTTTTAGTACCAGGCTGGACCCCATTTTACCTTCAGTGCTTCCTTCATTCTTCGTGCCATAGATTCAACAAGGTGCTGCAAACATTCCTCAGAGATTTTGGTCCATATTGACATGATAGCATCACGCTGCAGATTTGTCGGCTGCACATCCATGATGTCCTGTTCCACCACATGCCAAAGGTGCTCTGTTGAATTGAGATCTGGTGACTGTGGAGGCCATTTGAGTACGGTGAACTCACTGTCATGTTCAAGAAACCAGTTTGAGATTATCTGAGTTTTGTGACATGGTGTGTTATCCTGCTGGAAGCAGCCATCAGAAGATGGGTACACTGTGGTCATAAAGGGATGAACATGGTCAGCAACAATACTCAGATAGGCTGTGATGTTTAAATGATGCTCAATTGGTACTAAGGGGGCCAAAAGGTGTCAAAGAAATTAGCCCCCACACCATTAACACCACCACCACCAGCCTTAACCATTGATAGATGGCAGGATGGATCCATGCTTTCATGTTGTTTACACTAAATTCTGACACTACCATCCAAATGTCGCAGCAGAAGTCAAGACTTATCAGACTCATCAATGTTTTTCCAATCTTTTTTGTCCAATTTTAGTGAGCTTGTGCGAATTGTATCCTCAGTTTCCTGTTCTTAGTTGACAGGAGTTCACACCCGGTATGGTCTTCTGCTTGTATAGCCCATCTTCTTCAAGCATCAACGTGTAGTACATTCAGACCTGCTCTTCTGCATAACTTGGGTGTTTATTTGAATTACTGTTGCCTTTCTATCAGCTCAAAGCAGTCTAGCCAATCTCCTCTGAACTCTGGCATCAACAAGCCACTTTCACTCAGAGAACTGCCGCTCACCGGATACTTTCTCTTTTTCAGACCTTTCTCTGTAAACCCTAGAGATGGTTGCACAGGAAAATTTCAGTAGATCAGCAATACCCGGTTCAAAGTCACTTAAATCAACTTTCTTCCCCATTCTGATGCTTGGTTTGAAAATCAGCAGGTCGTCTTAACCATGTCTACATGCCTAAATACAATGAGTTGCTGGCATGCAGTTGAACAGGTGGACCTGATAAAGTGGCCATGAGTGTATGTTAATAACTTGCCAACTTTTATTTTGATAACCCAGTGGCTTTACCTCTAATAATACCCCCAGACAGGCCAGCCACATCACTGGTAGGCCTTAAAAGAAATGATGATTTTGCTTATTTTCTTTCATATGTGCTGTTACAATGGGGAATACTCATATTAAATACATATTAAATGCCCATATTAAACATGGTCAAAGTTTGAAATAATCTAAATGGTCAACTGAGTGTAGATTCAAATAATTCCTGTTAGCTAAAACCTCAGGCCCCAGACTGCTCTAAATGCTCAATTTCAGATGCAAAATTTTCAGTTTTTTCTACTCCTGGCTCTGTATGTCACAGGGTCTATGGAACATAGCTCTGTGAGCACTTGGCTCCAACCACCTGCTGTTAAAACCTTCTGTTTTAAGGGGCAGCCAATCAGAAGAAATTTGGCATAAAAGGAGTGGGTATGTACTTGTGAACCATTCAAAGCAACTCAAGCAGAGTCTGAGAATGAAAATACAGAGGTATAAATGAGCATAATGGGGCCCAATAAGAATAATGGTTGGCTAATTCCAACATTTTAGTATGAGGTATAATGAACACCTGCAGCAATCTGGGGTTCAGAACACCTCAAATGCTGTTTTTCTCAACTGTTTTATGAATGTGTGTTTTATTTATGTAAATTAAAGGGTGTTTTTGGAATATGCAAACATGAGTAATGCACATGGAAACAGATATTTCCAGATAGATGACCAGTCCTTGCAAAAGGCTTGTGGTATTTCTGCTCTGTGATGGTTCCTAACCAGGAGATGAACACTTGTTAATAAAGTGAATTAGGTTGAATGGCTCAGTGGGAAAAAAAAAAAAAGGAAAAAGAAAAAAGAAGTCATAAAACACTCTTTTTGCTGTTCATATCTGATATTATTCACACTAGAAACGTGTTATAAGTCTTCTGGCCAGCTGCTGCCTCTCGATCTTCTCTCTTTTTCTTTTTTAAACCCCTTTTTTCAAAAGTAAAGAGAATCAAGTTCTGAGCCACTGGTGAGAAAAGATCTGAGCTTCAAATAAAAGAGTTTTTCTGGAATGCTTCCACTCAAAGCTTACAGCTGCAAGAGTTTATTTTGCATCATGATTGTGCTGGAACCGTTATTTAACATGTGCGGTTTAAAATAGACCTGCACACATGAATGCATCACCATAGAAACACGGCATGCCAACACTGAAATGAAAGCCATGGGATCATGTTCTTTTTTTCTTTTCTGCGTGGTCAACTGAGAATAAAATCCCTCCATGGAAACACATTTAAGAAATGTTGGTGCCTACAGCGACAGCTGCTGCCGATGTCTCTTTTCAAGCATCTGTCAAGTGTTGATGCTGAAGGCCAACATGAATATGAACAGATTTAAATGAGTTACTGCTGATTGTATTGCTCAGTGTAGCTGAAATATTACTTTTTCCAGCTTTGATTGCACAACCGGTTTGGTGTTAATATATTCGGCCCTTTAGAGTATTCTGATTTTATCTTTTGGTTTCTTTTTGGCCTTGAAACCAGTTAATCTTAGAAAATGAGGAAGGATTGAGAATCGAAGAATTTATTCTACAACTTTCAAGGCTGTGTGAAAGTCTGTGTAATTTAGTTTTAGTAATGCACATTGTTTCGTTGCTATGAGCCGAAGTGTGATAGATAGAAAGCAGTGTGTGAACTCAGAGAGGCCTTTTTAAATATCTACAGCGGTTACATTGTAAAACATCAAATAGCTTTATCTGTCATTCATCCTGCAGACATTTTTTTCATCATAATTAGAGACTAAAGGAATCATAGTGTTTTTTAGGGGTGGAATAAAAACATTGACTTGGAATTAAATTGCTAAACGTGGAAGACATTTATCACTGCATTGTCAAAAGGGTTAATTTATTTTATTGCACCTTTTGTTCCAGGGAAATACTCACAGATAATTACAGCTCAGCACAATTAAATGCACTGCTTTTCATGCATAAATACTATAATTATTGTGTGTGTAATTACAAAAGCTGTTTTTTTATGATTCAGAAGTGTTGTGATCAGCTTTTTGTATGATTTAATTTTTTAAGTGCTTTGGTCCCATGTTTGCATTGTTATTTCACTCAATCAATCAATCAGTGAAGCTTTATTTGTATGGCACTTTTTGGACAAATCAAATTGGATTCAAAGTGCTTTACAAGAAACTGACAAAAATGTGTAAGAGAAAGATAAAAGATGAATCGTTAAAGTAATAAAAGAAAAAATGAAAACACAAGCAATAATAAAAATTGTGAAATATTTGCAGTTTTTCACAAATTTATTAGGCCCACAACCCAATGTAAGGTTTATGCCACAGCTGCCCTAAATTAACAGTATTGGTAATTACCAAAATCATTTTTTATGTTTCTGTAATGGTTAATTCACCAGTATGTGCAAGCTGTTTAATCAAAATAATATTTTTAATGATGCAATATAATTATTGTTGTTATCCATGAATTTTCAAATTTACTGTTTTACAAAAAAGCAGAAAAAATAGTAAAGCACATTATTATTTTATTGATTAAGATACCAGATTATAGTTATTTACTTGCATTCCTGAACAGAAAACTTAGTTTTAGTGCTTGATTAGTTTCTGACTTCTCAGAGAAGTCCAATGTGCCGGCTCAAATTTGGATATAAAAACATGAATTCCGTTTGAAATTTCTCACTCCTGTTCAATTAATTTCAATTAATTTCAATTCAGTTTTATTTATATAGTGCCAATTCACAACAACTGTCACCTCAAGGCGCTTTATATTGTAGACTACAGACCCTACAATATTAGACAGTTTCTTTCATAAAACAATAGCATTTTTTGAGGTAGTTTGGTGCAAGACTATGCAGTGCCTTAGAAACCATCCACCAGTCTATCATCATGGCCATAGGTGAGGGTAGGAATGTAGACCTGGAAATTGGCAGTTTTACCTTTGCATTTTTACCACAACAGATCAGTACAGTGTCAGCATTACTGAAGACACTGCGCCAATCCGTCTCTTAATCTCCCGCACTACTCTCCCCTTACTGATGAACAAGAACCTAAGATAGGCCACTTGAACTCCTCCATTTTAGTCAGTAGCTCATCCCCAACTCACAGTGAGCACTCCACCCTCCCAATGGCCTTGGACTTGAAGGTGGTAATTCTCACTCCAGCCACCTCACACTCAGCTGTAAACTACTCCAGTGTGAGCTGAGTTTGTCATTGACAAAGACATTTGGAAATACAAGATCTTGAGACCACGGTACATGACACCTTCCACCTGCTGGCTATGCCTAGAAATTCTGTCCACAGAATCGATGACAAAGGGCAGTCCTGGCAGAGTCCAACACCCACTGGAAACAACTCTGACTTGCCAGCAATAGAAACCAAGCCTTTACTATGGTTGTACAAGGACCGAATAGTCCATAACAATGGGCCCAATATTGGACACCCCAAAGGACGTGATTGAATTTCCAGGTTCATAAAACATATGTAGACTGGTTGGGCAAACTTCCACGCAGTCTCAAATATCCTTGACACAGTGAAGAGCTGGTCCAGTGTTTCGGGAGGAACATAGAATTGTTCCTCCCAAATCTGAGGTTCCTTAGAAACTGGGCAGAGCCTGAAGGCAGACGCCTTTGTGGTCCAATCCCCGAGTGCCTTAGAAACTAATGTGATAATTTAATATCAATGGGAAGATCAGCAGGTAACAAGAGGTTTTAAAATGGGTGTAATGTGTTCTTTCCTTCTGGTTAACCACTGCTTTAAAGCAGGCTATTGAAGCTAGTAGTTAGAATAATGTACTTCAAGAAATAAATATTTCAGAAGCAGTTTATACACCAGTCCTTATTCTAATTTTGACATGTTAAACAAGGGCAGGAGTTTTTCTGTTTTTATGCAACGGAGCTGACAGCCACTCAAACCTGAGTGTGACGAGAAAAGTAGGGCCCCTTTAATAGCTGCAAATCTAAATCCATGTCTTTGTTAGGGCACCGTGTCTAGACAGGGTCAGGTCAGCCTCACAGAACCACACAGCTTCTCCTCCTGCTTTTCTTACGCCTTTAACTTCCAATAAAGATGATGTCCCACTTTTGTCCCCCTTCTTCTCTGGAGCTATCCCTGCACTCAAACTGCATCCCTGAGGAAAAAGTTTTATTCTCTCTTCAGCTGCACAATGTCACAAAGAGGCCATTAACCGAGACACATTAGTGTCTTGATTTTCTTGTATGACTCTCATTAAAGAAGTTTCTGTTGTGTATATTACAGGAGAAGCTGAGAAAAAAAGCATGATATAGGATAATGTCTCATATAAATCCGGCCCACAGGAGAATACCACCATCCAGCTTGCGTGCAGTGCATTAATAACTCTGGAATATCTTTTTATGCGCTTCAAAAATGGTAACTACGTCATAAAGAGGGACTCTAAGGACCCAAATCAATACCATTTTAGTTTTATATTCAGTTATAGTCTGCGCAGTCAATAATCCCTGACGCCTGAGTTATCTTATCTCCGCCATGGAGCCATTTGTTCAGCGCCGAGAGCTGGATCGCCTGGAGAGTGTTGGCAGGAGAAATGCTGATGCATGTTTTGTTGTAAAGTGGTGTGATGTGAAAGGTGTGAATGTGAGATGACAGCGAGGAAGTTCTTTTTTTTTTCTTCTTTTTCTTCTTTTACTTTGTTGATATTGGACCTGCTTCAGATAAAAGTGTGACTCACCTGGGCAGATGCCATGTTTAGAAGAATGGAATGTAAGTGCCTGTCAGAGGAAAAGCTGCTCTGGAGTTAACGGCAGCTATTCAGAAATAAGTAAGCAGACTAAACAGCTGTCAGACGTGGAGAGAGCAAAACGTTTTCTGAGCCTCTGCTCCCAGAGAAGTCTCACTCAATTATATATCATGAAGAAACAATATGAACTATGAAGATTTTTTTTTTCTTGAACAAAGTTAGTGACAAATTCTATTACCAGAAATAACCAGTCCTAATTTTAACCAAATAACCATAGGTTTGCCCATACCTTAACTCCTCAAAATCTATCCAGATAGGTGTAGGGTGACCAGATCCCAACAAACTAAACGTGGGACAAATAGTATGTCTGTGTGGGATAATGTGGGATACATTACAAATGCTTAGAGGTAGTCTGAAATTTTGATAAATCCAACTTAAAAAAATAATCATAAATTGTTCTAGTTACACACCTGTCATTGGATCACAAATGAAGGACAAACATACTGTACTTTATTTTAATAATAATTAATTTTTCCCAGTTGCCTGCTATGTAAATACAATAGGCACAAATAAGCAGACATGTTGGAAAATAAAGGTTTTTTTTACAGTCTTTGTTTGCTTGTGCATTACTCTTTTCTTTCTCAATAACTGGTAAAACTTTTACTTGTTACTTCACCTGCTGTTCTGCCTGCTGTTTCAGTAGGGATACAACCATAGGTCAGCTTTTTGAGGCACCTTTCTTTCGAGGATTGATCACTTTTGTAAACTAGAGCCAATGAAAATGTGGGACATTGTCTCAGTAAGTTGGCCTGTTGAACAAGGGATAAAAAAGGCTGTGCAGTCCAACATAAAGTGGTACACCTGGTCACCCTAGATAGGTGTCATAGCAAGTTTAGGGCACTGACTCTGTGTAAACAGTGGACATAGGCACAGTGACATTATAGCATTATGGCCCAACCTGTCTGGAACCAGAAGTGACCATATTTAGAAACGAGGGTCTAATTATGCGTTAACAAGCTTATGCATCACACAGACATGGACACCTTCTAATTAGTGCTAAGTAACACAAAAAATACTAGAATTTCACTCACCTAAACCAGACGTGCACTTCTTGCATGGGTCAGATGATGGCATTAAATATACTCCAAAAGGCACTAACACCACAAACACAGTCCAGAGATCTAATGCAGTTACTCAGATTAGTGGAGGTGAATCCTACCAGATGGCAGTTGGCTACAGCCGCCTGCGTCAGCACCTACCTGTTACTCAAAGCCTGTAAAAATGTATACCTTTAGGCCATAATAAAAATTTTTATTAGATATAGAGACCAAAAATGTTTGTAACGGCCTCTAAACATGTTTCTCCTCCAACGTTTGGCTTTTTAACCTGGGAGTCTGAGGAGATGAACTTGCTTTTAAAGCCAGCCTCAAGTGGCTGTTAGAGGAACTGCATTTTCTGACACTTCTGTTTTGGCCCCAGAGGTTGCTGCTTGATCAAAAAAACTACAGAACTGAATAAATCAGCCTTCTGTCTCAGTTTTCTTTGTTTACAAAGCCTCTGGAAAAAACTCAGAGGTTGCCGTTTTATTTATAAGACTTTGACCAATGTATTACATAAGTCTACCACGATAAATGATACCTGATGTAGCACCAGAACATGAAACTGGACCTGAGACAGTTGTTAGAATATGTTTAAAACATGAACGTTTCCAAGAAATAATGTTAATGTGTGACAATACATAAATGAAATCCTCCCACTCATAATGCAGCAGTATAATAACAACTAAACCAGCGTGGCTAGAAATACATTTGCATAAGTGGGTGCTTATTTTCTGGTTTCTCACTTTCTCTCATCTTGAGATCTCTTGTTTATTTTTATTTTTTTTGTCTGTAGTCCCAAACAGCATCATATACCTAAACCTTACTTAGCTTGACCAAAATGTAAATGAAATAACATGCAGGGCAGTGTGTAAATATAATGAGTCATTAGTGAGCAGCATTTTCCATCAGTTCACTTGTATTGATGAGACATCAGATCTCTGTTTTTCATAAGACTGGAAACTGAAGGTAAACAGTGTTTTTCCTCAGGGCTCGACTGACTGACAGGGCAGTATCATCTTCATCATCATCCAAACATGCACTATATTTTTACAGAAAATAAATCAATGGAAAAATACAAGTCTAAAGAAAGTAAAGTGTGAATAAGTGTGTTTAGAAAGCCCATGGAAACAGTGAGTAAAATAAAACATGCCTGCAGGGGAAGAAAAAAAAATTACTTGTTTTAGCCAGATAAGAATAGAAAAAAAGAGGCAGAAGAGTTTATATTTATTCTATGAATACTTGGATTAAATTTCAGGTCATGTCCAGTAGAAGCAGTTCTTGACGCAATCTCACTTTGAATCACTTTGCTGATGTTCTTCTCATTTGTACATAGCAAGCCTATGAAAACATAGAAAGATGATCACATGAATTAAGTCCCACACTAAGCAGGAGAAGTACATATATTTAATGTGGTAATACTTAATTGTGCAAATACTAAAGATGACTTAACAATGTTTTTATGGCAAATCAAATCACAGTATCTCTGAGTAGAATTAAAATGAGTTTTTTCCCTAAATTGTTCAGCCCTGTTTCTGACACTTCTTTCTCCACCTCTTTCATTGTTGCCCTCACCTGACCAACACATAACTCCTCACCTACACAGCCCCATTATTTCCACTGTAGATTGTTATCTCTTCACAGACAAATAACTTTAAGGTGCCCACCACTGTGCCAGCCAGACACAACCCAGATCAGATACCATCAGATAAAACACCGCCAGGTGCTCATTGTTCTGTTAATCTCGGCTCCAGTGGGGA
>VUQI01026126.1:0-13752 GCA_015106735.1 Paratilapia polleni | reverse complement strand
CTTTGGGATGAATTAGAGCGGAGACTGTGAGCCAGGCCTTCTCGTCCAACATCAGTGTCTGACCTCACAAATGCGCTTCTGGAAGAATGGTCAAAAATTCCCATAAACACACTCCTAAACCTTGTGGAAAGCCTTCCCAGAAGAGTTGAAGCTGTTATAGCTGCAAAGGGTGGGCCGACATCATATTAAACCCTATGGATTAAGAATGGGATGTCACTCAAGTTCATATGCGTGTGAAGGCAGACGAGCGAATACTTTTGGCAATATAGTGTATAAACAAACTAGAGGCCATGGCTGTGAGAGAGTGAGGGAGAAAGGGTGTGTGTTTGTGTGTGGTGGCACTGATGCAGCACAGCAAGCCGGGGGGATTCAACCTTTTGCAAGTGGCAAAGGCAGACATGATGAAGTCATGTTGACAGTGTGTAACCCGCGGTCAGGCATCTTTTAAACACAGATTTGCTTTTGCTTTTCTGGTCTAATCCCAAGGCCAGTTTATCAAATACTCCAATTTTACAGCAATAAAGAAAATATGGGGCTTCACTATCTAATTTACAGTGGGAGACTAGAAGAGTTACTCCTTCACCAAACAGACCTAGACTGTATATAAAAGATAGATACAGCTACTGTGTCGTCAGACATTAGTTGTAAAGCTTCAAGCTGAGCATTCTCGCCACTGGCTTCAGTGGATCTGAAACCGAGGATACTGCATGCTCAAAGGCTAGTGATTTGTCACCCACACAGTAAAGGATACCCTGCTTTATCCTCCTTTTCGACTGTAATGGCTAGCATAATTTTAACAACAATCCATTACGTTGTATACAATAAGACTAGCCACTGTGCCCATACACTCATCAGGATAGTGTTTGTTGAGATGACAGAACAATGGAGTCGAAGGGTTGTTTTCCCAATGACATCTATACAACCGGACATCGTCTGCAAACAAAGAGCCCAAGAATGGCCCTGCTGGCCATTAGAAGAATGCACGTTTAAGGCATTTCCAAATTGAGTCACTTTTCAGACCAAGAAGCAATGTCCATCGTTTATATACAGTCTGTGGCCTGGAAATAAAACGTTAGCATACAACTTGCATAATACTTTAAACTTTACTCTAATGTGTTATGCTAACATGCTCACAATGACAATGCTAAGAGCTGCTAATGTTTAGCTGTTTACAGCATTCTACATCTTACTTGTTAGCATGTAAGCATTACAGACTGTCCTCACCCAGAAAATGACCTCATAGGTCATTTCTGCAAGCTGTTATAATGATCTGTAGTAATGTTTTAAAGTTAAGATACCTCTAGCTAACATGTGAGAGAGTGCTTATAAAATATGGGCTGTTAATTTGGGACAGGACTTGGCACCCTAGTATCCTAGAAAATGGGGATTTCTAACATCTTTAACATAAAAAAATGAGTATTTTAACCCAAACCACGATCTGTTCCTAACCCTCAGTTAAGTGCCTAAACCTAACCAAATATAAAGTGAAAATGTAATAGTGAGTACACTGTTTCATGGGTGATTACATGGGTTTACATGGGTGATTTGGGCAGGAACATACCAATCAGTACGATCATTAATTTGGAGAACTTGTTGGAGCACATAACTGTGCAAACATGATGGCGCAAGATGAAAATCACTGAAGTGTTTAATCCTGAGAGGAATATAAATCAAGTGATGAAGGTTAATTATTAGTACACATTAGTGTTCATTTTGCTCAGCTGGCTCAGTAAGTGGGGCTGGTTAACAGGAACTGTGTCCAGTAGGAGTTGTTTAAATCTTATCTGTCCAGACAAACTATGTCTTCATAAATTATGACATTTCATCATTAGTCCCTTAAATATGTATTATGTCACGGTGGTCAGCTGTTGACCCAGAGCAGCTCTTTGGTTACATTCCACCCACTGGCATGTCGCCTACTGATATTATACTGATGACTCACAACTGTATCTTTCTTTGTTCCTTTCCCTGAAGCTTGACACAATCCACTTCAGCCTTACATAATAGTCCCCCATTTTCATAGTCTCAAAAGTAATTGGACAAACTAACATAATTTTAAATATAGGGCTTATTTTTAATACTTTGATGAAAATCCTTTGCAGTGAATGACTTGCTGAAGTCTAGAACCCATGGACCCTCCCTTCAGATGCTCTGCTAGGCCTTTACTGCAGCCACCTTCAGTTTCTGCTTGTTTGTGGGTCTCTCTGCATTCAGTTTTGTCATCAGTAACTGAAAGGCGTGCTCTATTGGGTTGAGATCAGGTGACTGACTTGGATACTGAAGAATATCCCACTTCTTTGCCTTGAGAAACTCTTGGGTTGCTTTTGCAGTATGCTTTAAATCATTATCCATTTGCACCGTGAAGCGCTATTCGATCAGTTTTGCAGCAGTGCATGCCAGAATTCATCCTGCTACTTCTATCAGCAGTCATATAAAATAAAATGGCTGTAATTGTCCTAAACCTCTGGCAGAACCAGGCTCAGGGAGGGGCAGCCATCTGCCGTAAACTGGTTGGGGGTGAGGGGAAACAGAAGGGAGCAGAGGGAGACAGGACAAAAGACAGATGGAGAGTGAAGTGAGGTGAGTGAAGAAGTCCTCTGTGGTGGTGTAAAGAGGCATAATTACAAAAAAATGTGTCATTGTCCAAAAACTCCTGGACCTAACTGTATGTCATGATATATCTCTAAAAAAAAAAAAAAAAAAGGAAAAGAAATTCATTTTTGCCTCAGACGATAGCTTCACATTTCTGCAAACCTCTGGAGCAAGTCTTTTAACAAATAGCTGTTGTAGCTGCAATATCTAGCCTCATGTGCAGCCCTGTGTCCTAATGTATTATGTGAAAAGTGGTACTGCACAAGATTTTAAACAATGTTTTGTAGTAATTACCTGTTTTGCAAAACGTCAAAACAAGAATTAAGAGCCTTTACTTAAGTAAAAGTCATAATCTTACTTCAGTAGGCTAACAGCACAAAAGGTTTAGAATCAAAATATACTGTATTCCATCAAGAGATACTGTATTCCAGTGGGGGTGGTACCCCCCCACCCCCCACCCCTCGGACACGCCCCTGCTAAACATAATAGATATTTTTTATTTTTCAGAATGCATGGGTAACAGGCTTTTTGCCTTTAATGTGTGCAGTGATCAGGCTTACACACTGCCGTGTGAAGTCACTCCCTTAAGTCCAGGAAAAACAATCAATGTAATCCTGGATCACACATGTAATGACTGCGGAGCCCGCTGCTCCTTTTTTTTTATCTTCCTCGCACACGTGGAGGCGTGGCTTTAACGTTCGCGTCATCTTATCAGGAAGAAAGGCTCCAGTTTACAGAAAGCGGAGAAGCGTGGAGCCTAAACACCTATAAGCGAGTGAACACTATTCCTGTAAGTACTAATAGATGATATATTATGTCAGAGAAGCTATTATTTTGTCAAAACGCGCCGCTTTGTTTGCCTGCGTTGTCTCGTGTGTTAAGGAGAGTAACTTCCTTCAGAGGTAAAGTTTCCACGAGTTGACTCAAGGACACCAAGCAAAGTGGCGTCAACCCGCTTTTCTGTTTTGATGCCAGTCTCTATAAGGATTTCAGTCGGTTTAAGGTTGTATCGTTCTCCGATCCGTTTCAGCAAAAGATACAACATTAACTGAGACAGTTTCTGATTAATTGTCGTTCTCTAATAAATTCGGCGTATATCTCTACGATTATTAAAGCAGTACAACTTCTGTTTTGACGTTTTTCTCATATACATCCACGTGAGATAATCGTATTGAACGTGTCAAACTTAACAGAGTTTTGAATGAAGTTTCGCATGAGTGAACTACTTAAATGTGTGTTCAGTATTATGGTGTCTTTTTTTTTTTCGGGCAGGTGGCTAGAAGTAGCAACAAAATCAACCGTTGCTATATTTAGGCTGCCATAATATCCATTTATCCTATTATTGGATAGCAACTCATTGCTTTGACGGTGCAGAGTTGTGGATCTAGGACATCCCAGTTGAGACAGACAGATAATAAGGTATTAGACATTTCTGCTCTAAAAAGGTGCAGCTAGAAACCTACTGTTGTACGTTAGGATATGACATGTTATACATCTCTTATTAAGGTTATTCATTTGTATTTTAGGTGTCATCTATATCTAAAGAACGACTCTCTCTCCACTGGTTTGTGAGTGCACTATGCCTGATGACATGTCGAGGCCTTTAATCCGAGAAAGAGCTGAACGGGGGCGCTACGGACACCTCGAAACCTCCGTCTCTCAACCCGGCGCCGCGGTGATTGGCATCCTGGGCACTGGCGACTTCTCCCGCTCCCTGGCCGGAAGGCTGGTGACCGCTGGCTACCACGTTGTGGTGGGGAGTCGAACCCCCGCACGCTCCCGCTCTCTGTTCCCTGAAGAGGCGGAGGTGACACGCGCAGTGACACTGACACTCACATTCACACTCAGTGTAATTGGTGTTTTTGTTTCCATCCCTCTGGTGATAATTATATATTCCTTTGACTTTCCCCACCAGTGATAATAGCTGCTGTTGTTATACTAAAAACATAGCTACTAGATAATCTTAGTGGATGGAGGGAAGAAGATGAGAGTCAGCTGTGGTATGGGAGGAACATAAAGTAGTTAATCTGTCATCTTTCAGGAGGTGCTGTTATAAAGTCTAATTGCACTAAAATACATTTCCACTGCAAGATGACTTCTTGTCAGCCCCTGATTAATTTCCCATCTGCAGTTTGCAGCATTCTTTAAAAACTTTTTTTAGGATTCTTATTTTGCATTATCACCACCAGCATACAAATATGGGTGAGATATTGTTATTTGAAGGTGGCCTGTTATGCTTTTCCTTCTTTTTCTGTCATATATATGCTGTTACATTGGTGGATGCTCATATTAAACATGGCCCAACTTTCAAATATGCACAAGTAATCCCTATGAGCCAAAAACTCAGACTTCAGTCTGCTCTAAAGGCTCCATTTCACACAATTAAATTAAATTCAATTCAATTCAATCCAGTTCAGTTCAGTGTTATTTATATAGTGCCAAATTGCAACAACAGTTGCCTCAAGGCGCTTTATATTTTAGGGTAAATACCCTACAATATTAGAGAGAAAACCCCAACAGTCAGACAACCCCCTATGAGCAAGCACTTGGCAAAAGTGGGAAGGAAAAACTCCCTTTTAACAGGAAGAAACCTCCAGCAGAACCAGGCTCAGGTAGGGCAGCCATCTACCGTGACCGGTTGGGGGTGAGGGGAAACAGAAGAGAGCAGAGGGAGACAGGACAAAAGACACACTATGGGAGAGAGACAGGGTTTAATAATAACTAATGATTAAATGTAGGTGGTGTATAAACACGTGGGGAGTAAAAGGAAGTGAAGAAGAGGACACAGTTCATGGGACACAGTTGTCTTTACTCTTGTGGGATGTCAGTGAGAGCGGATATCCCTAATATGGGCACCTCAAGCACACAGCTCTGGCAGTCAGCGCAGAAGCCACACCCCCCTGCTGTTAAAACTCTTCTGTTAGCGAGAGGCACCCAATCAGAAGAAAGCTGTCTTAAAATGAGGGGGAAGTGAGCTGAACTGGTTTGTTACAGGCAGAGGATGAACTGAAGGGCTCCACCAAGACCCAGAATGAGATAAATAAGGATTATTATGAACTCTGGTTCATGCAAAGCCACTCTAGTGGATTAGAAGAATAAAAATATGTAGCCTAGCATAATTGGTCCCCTTTAAAATAAAATGACAAATAGGGTTACATGGATATATAAGCTATTTTGTGTGTGTGAGTGTGTGTGTGTGTTGGGGAAGAGGGACATTTTTTGTCATTTATTTTGCTAATTTAGTGGTCTGTCTCCTCCTTAAGAATTCATGCTGATAAATAATTAACCTGTGTGTCCTTATAGGTCCTGGCAGTTAAGATTTGCACTATATTATAACCTTTATTGTTGCACTGCCAAAAAAGGCCAGTGAAAAAATTACAATAATCCCATGAGCCATGGTCTCATGTCACAGTTCTGTCTTAACCACCACCTGACCAGACCCACTGCCACAGAAAAGATGAGAATTATGTGACAGAGACACATCAGTACATGGAAGTCACAGCTAAAAATCTCTGGATCACTTCATCCCTGTAGCTAAGCCACTAGATAGTACATGAGCCAAGCTGTGTGGTGAACTGCACAACAGCTTAAAAAACCTTTTGCGTTGCCACAAAAGCTTATGTGTAAATACAGGGTCAGAAATGGCAGTTGGGAATTTAAGTAAGATATGTATGTAATGATATGCTACTTGTGGATTGCTTAATGCATGGTCAAAGCATGGTAGCCTAATGCTTAAAGGTTCTTGAGGTGACGAGAGAACCAGTCTGCCTATGGAGAAATTATTTTCCCCTCTTTTCCCACATCCGTGCTATTAATGTTACCCTATTAATCCTATTAATGTACATGCACCTCTGAGACTTGACAGTGGCCAGCTGGAAGATTTTAATGCATCGTCCAACTGTACTCCAATTTCTGAGATGTAAGTTTTTGGAGCCAAATATGAAGTTAGGTCAAGGAGACACATGGCAAAAAGAGTATAAGCAGAGGTGCTAAGCTATACTAAACTTGCTCAGTTAAAGTGAAATATAAGAGAAAGTTGGATATTTTGATATTTATGTAGAGCACGAGTATTTCTGTCTTTGTCCACCAGGTGACCTCCCAGATGGAGGCCGCAAACCAAGCAGACTTGGTCTTTGTCGCCTTGTACCCTGAGCACTACTCAACACTGGTGCACCTGAAGCCAGCACTAGCTGGAAAGACTCTTGTGGATGTCAGCAACGGTTTGGTGATCAGGCGAGAAGGGCCCTCCAATGCCGAACAGCTGGGCGACCTGTTTCCCGAGAGTTCTGTGGTCAAAGGGTTTAATACCATGTCAGCCTGGACGCTCCAGGAAGGCCCGCGGGATGGAAACAGGCAGGTAAGAAGCATCATCAGCCACTGATGATTTATTCACATTCACAGGTCTCGTGGTAATTCTGGCTTCAAATGAAATGTTTTTCTAGCTGCTAAACTTGTTCATCTTTATGTTGTCTTTTTCTCCAGGTTTTCCTCTGCAGTGACAATCAAAAGGCCAAGAGCTCAGTGATGCAGCTTTGCCGCCGGATGGGCTTCATCCCCGTTGATATGGGTCTCCTCTCCTCTTCGCTAGAGATCGAAAACCTCCCGCTGTATCTGTTTCCATCTTGGCGCACCCCCGTCATCTGCACCCAAGCCCTGTTTATCTTCTTCTACCTGTATAACTCCATCCGCGATGTCTTGCAGCCCTACGTCACAGCGGGGAAGAACAGTTTTTACAAGCTGCCCATTGAGATTGTAAACGTCACTTTCCCGTCTGTGGCCTTGGTGATGTTAGCGCTGGTCTACCTGCCTGGGGTGATTGCCGCCTTCCTCCAGCTGTGGCGGGGGACCAAGTACAACCGCTTTCCCAATTGGCTGGACCATTGGCTGACCAGGAGGAAGCAGTTTGGGCTGTGCAGCTTCCTGTGTGCAGCTCTACATGCCATTTACAGCCTGTGTCTTCCCATGAGGAAATCTGCCCGCTTCCAGCTGATCAACATGGCCTTTAAACAGGTTAGATGAAGAGGCAGAGGGGCGTGTGTTAGATCCATATGAAGCTAGTTCAGATTTTCCATGGGTCTACCAAACAGGAGACTTAGTGGAAATTAACACAATGCTTAATAGAGCCCGACTGATATAGGATTTTAAAGACCGATACTGATATTTGGTGATTTTAAAAATCCGATATATTGGCTACGATACTTTTTTTCCTCTCATACACATGAAAGATGAACAAATTTCTCTAACATTTGTTATATATAATCATTTATGAGTCCTTACTAAGATATTATGATAATACAGTTTAAAAATTATCTTGTTTTATTGTCATGACAAGTCATGGATTCCTCATTTATGCACTGCCCAGATCAGCTGGTTGTTCCAAACAGGGAAGTTGAAGAGTGCCCTCTGGTGGATAAACTGTGCAACATCAACACTCATAACATGGTTGAAGGGTGTTTCTCCAATCTATTCTTTGCTTTTTAAATGTTAATTTATTGGCCATTATAAATGCAGATACCGATATATTGGCAAATAGCTAATATCAGCCCCGCCGATACTTTGGCGTCAGTCTCTGTCGCTTAAGTTAAACCGTAGCTTTAAACAGTAGCTTTTTACACCAGAAAGAGGATTTTGTGCTGGGGTAGGCTCTTAAAGTGTTAAAGGATCGTGCATTTTTTTGTCATTCTCTTGTTGCTGTTGCACTTGCATTAAGAGCGTGTCTTATCAAAATGAGTTTGCATGACGCTGCGTGTTATGCAGGTGAAGGCTGGCCAGGAGAATTTGTGGATTGAGGCGGACGTTTGGAGGATGGAGCTGTACCTGTCTGTGGGCATCATGGCTCTCGGGTTGCTCTCTCTGCTGGCTGTCACCTCGCTGCCCTCAGTGGCCAACACTGTCAATTGGAGGGAGTTCACCTTCATTCAGGTACACAGTCATACACACCCAGATACTTCATGTTGGCGTGTGCTGTCAAATGGGCATGTTTTCCTTCTCTTTGCTTATAGAATGATGGTCAAAGACAGGCAGGACGTTTGACTCATAGACATACAGACAGACAGGCGTCGCACTGATGTGCAGACAGATGCACACTGTGTCTCTCACGCTATATAGCGAATGTCTTGCAGTAACACACACACACATACATAAACACTGTGACTCTTAGTGTTTGCAGTCCTGCAGCTGCCCCAGATTTGCTGTTAAACTTGTGCTGTGACACAGCCGTTAGGAGTGTTGTGACTCAGTTCATCCACACACTTCCTCCTCTCCTCTCCTTTGAAACTTCCCCTGTCATGGCCTCCAGTTTTCCAGGACTTGAAGTCTGCCTGTGCCACTTTTCCCCATTTCATCTTCCCTTAATCCGGTGGCCTTCAGATTAGTCACATGTCGACAGCTTGCGCGATGAAAGGCAACTTTCTGCCTAGCACTTCTGGATTTGTTGCCCACAGCATGGGTGCAGGATTTTTTTCTTTATGCGTCCACACTGTCAGAACTAGGAACTATCAAAGTATCTAGAACCCTGTTTTTTGGGGTCTTTTTTAGCTTCCGCTTCAGGGTAGGTACTCTCGGACACATAAGGAAGCTTTGAGTGACCTAGGTATATAGTAATTGGTCTAGATCTAAGCAGATTGAGCAACTGGCATGTTTAAAAAAAATCTGTATAAAGATGAGCCGTGTAAGCAACGGCTGGCTCTAAAAATGGAGCAAAACACAGAGAAATCAATAGTGAAGTTCAGACTGTATAAAGCTTGTATACAACAGAGGAAATTTTTACCTTGGACACGAGCTCAAACAGGATTAAAAGAAAGAAGACAAAAGACCACACTGACTGCGTTTCTAAAGCGCTCCATTGAGCCACACCAGTAGCATAATAATAATATTACTAATAGTGTTGTAGCTGGTGTATAGTGCCGCATGTGAAACTGCAACCCCGTCCTCTCCTCAGGCTAGTTTCAGCCATTGGCACCCCGTGACACACACAAACAACCCTGAACACAACTACTTACACTGTTTCCTCCATCTGGTTTTTGTGATTGTAGTCATTGGTATGGCAACTGCCAGCTGGCTATTATGTCTAGTTTTATGTTGATTTATTCGGCGGTGCGAATGCAGATGGGAAAAAACCTTTTAAGTCATGTATGTACTTCTTGGGGACTGTTGGTTTCAAAATTTCCATCTGTTTTACTGTTTATGTGCCTGTCTCTATAGAGATACTGTTTTTGTTTTAATATGTGTGTTTAAGCAAAAGTGATATTCCTAATTCACCAGTTACACAATAAGGTTTGCTTTGGACTTTCCGAAAACAGAACATAGACCACGTGACCTGGACATTTTGATAAATTTGTCATTACTTTTAGCAGTCAGGGTAAACCCAGGTTTATATTTAGATTATAAGGAAAACTCCACCAGTCATCTGGCTGGATTACAGTAGGTACTGCAGAACAACATGTGATATAAATAGAAAACTTTACCTCGCTGTTTAGTTCAGCTCGAGCCAAGGTGACTACAAGAGAGCACTCGGTAACAGAGCTGTTTGGAAGGATTAATAACAGTTTTCTGCAGCTGCCTTTGTCTTCAGATTGCTCAGAGTCTCCCCCGGTCTGCTTTCAGCCTCGTAACCCTTGGCTGTTAGCTTTGGCTCTCTGACACTTACCCCGTGGCTGCTGTGCAGGTCCCCCGCAAGTCCACTGCCGCCTGGGCCTCCCTTCGCCCTCCTCTGCACCCACAGGCAGGCACTGACGGTTGCCCTTGGAAGATTGATTTTACGGTCAAAAACACCCTCTAGTCTGGGCCTAACTCTGTACTATACAACCCTTTGTCTCCCATCACCCCATCTCTTTTTCTTTTTTTTTTCCATCTACTTATTTGCTTTTGATTTGAATTACATTTAAATCCCCTGTAAAAAGATTTTAGGTTCAGTGAATGCATGATGTTTGTTAAGGCTATGAACAATGGTGTTAAATAATTGAGAATACACTATTGTTATCATAATATTTCATATAAACATTATAATAATTGTAACTATGACTTTTGCTATAATCAGGCAGCCTTACCCTAAATCATACCCTACTTTATTGTCCATTTTACTCGGACGACAATGAACAAAATGAACACTGTGTTGTATTAAATGTTAAACTAGCGTTTGGATTCACAAACCTATTAGAAATGCGCTTATTGAGCTCATAAATCTTAAATCATTAGAGTGATTTTTTTTCTTCCTTTTTTTCTAATTGACTTCTGTAAAGCATCAACAGTGTATAAGATGGAAATAGCTACCATGATGTCACCCAATGGTTTCTGAAGTCCTGTTTTGAAGCCTTGAGATGAGCATTTCCGCCGTCGCCATCTTGGTTGCAAAAAAAAAAACTGATTTGATGAGGAGGGGCGGGTCTTACTATGAAACTATGGGTGATGACTTGTGATCAACAGCTCATAGAATAGATAATCCTCCATTTTTGAAACATGATATGACTAAGATTTACAAAATAGACTTAATTTTTTTTTATTCAGTATGACCCTAAATGTGTGACTGAGACCATGAAATCAGCAGGAAAGTGTTTACAGAGGTCAAGTAAGAAAGCTGTGCACTTTCTCACATACACTTCTATAGGAGCAGGAGTCTTTCTGCAGCCATAGCTATATATATATATATACACACACACACACATATATAAATGTATGTGTGTGTGTGTTTCACCCCAACTTGTACTGATAACTGAAATACCCACACAGAGGTCCCTGCAATTCTCTAGATTCACTGTAGAAATGATTTTTTGCTGTCAGTATACAGTTAATACTATGGGGGTTTTTTTTGTGGGGGTTTTTTTGTCTTCTGCATAATGGTGGTCATTTAAAAGTTGCTGCTTTTCCCCTGACAGTTGTTTGAAAGCACTGTCATAAAAAATCATCACTCATGTCAAGTGGAAGTAATTATGATCCACTCAGAAAGTGTGCTCACAAGGAAAAACAGGTCTTTTTTTAATCTACTGGCCTGTGCTCAAGTTAACCTTGGAAAGTTTTTGTAATTAAGGACCCTGAAGGTAACGTATATAGCATACACACACACACACACACGGATAGCGTGCACACTAGAGGGGCTCGTTTGGGTCGTGAGTGGTAGGTCAGTATGTTTCCTGAGGGTCTGCAGTATCCTGTGACACAGTGAGCTAATGTAGTGGACTGGCTGGTTTTAAAAAAAAAAACGTGGGTGGAGGAAACGGTGATTTTAATGGTACGTTTTGTTATTGTGTCCCTGAACATTTTAGTGAATAAAACATCTGAACCACAAGGAATGATGACTAAAGCAAAAAAAAAAAAAGTGATCTGTGTTGAAAGTAAGTTTTTAAAGGTATTAATCAGACCCTTTATTCTACATCCTGCAGTCCACACTCGGTTACTGCGCCTTGTTCATGGCCACCCTCCACACCATCATCTTCGGCTGGGACCGCGCCTTTCTCCCGGCCCAGTACCGCTTCTACCTGCCTCCCACCTTCCTCCTGGTCCTCATTCTTCCCCTCATGGTGCTGCTGGGCCGCCTGGCTCTCTTCCTGCCTTGCGTGGCCCACCGGCTCAGGCAGATCCGCCGCGGCTGGGAGAAGAGCCGACACATCCGCTTCACCCTGCCAGACGAAGCCTGCCGCAACGGGCTTGAGGACATTAGCAATGTGTGAGAACCACCATTTTCAGTGGTGTGTGTGCGTGTGAAAATCCAGACTCATGAATATATAAAGCACATAGAGGATAAAAGATTTATACACTCTTTGAGTGCATTGAAGGCTCACCTCTGGCCTTTTGAGAGGGTTCAGAGAGGATCCTCTCAGAAAAAGTAGCTGGAAGATTCTTTGAGATATTTAGAGTGGTGGTCACCACCTTTACTGCACTATGCATTGTTAGTTAAGACTACTATGTATTTTACTGATCTCGCTGATTTCTGTTACTCTGGTTGAAGCACCAATCCAAAACTGAAGAACAGTATTCATGTAATGAAAACAGCCGCTGTAAATTTCCACCTCATAGCTGAGTTAAATAAGATTTGTGTCCTGTGAGGATCAGTGAAACTCTTGGTTTTCCTAATGCCTTCTGCATTCCTCTCGTGATTATGTTCTTGGATTATTTGGTTATGTTTGAAGATTGTGCTGCACAGATATTCTTGAGAAACTGACTTTTATGTTACGCATGTCTTTTTGAAGTCATTCGAAGGTTTCGATTCTTTTGATTTCTCTTATTTCTCCCCTTCATTGTGATGTCATATCAAATTATAACAGGCACTGCATGCAAAATATTTGTGTGGGAAGAGGGGGTGTTTTAAAAACCAGGACCCTTCCTAGCGTTAACAGTGTTTTTGGATCCTCCCCTTTACTGAGAAACACACTGCAACTTATTTTTCACAATATATGACATGAGAACACACATTAGAATTAAAAATATTTTTCTCAAATATATCAGCTGCCTTCTATGTCATAACCTAGAGCTGCTAATTGCTAAGCTACCAGACGGCTCTCATTTTCCAGATATATGCAGGTAGATGCTGCACCCAGGCCTGTGAGATTTGTCTGCTGCTGCCATCTTGCTCGTGGGCAGAGGGTATCACTATGGCCTCTGACTTGTTCCTGTATAAAATGTCAGACTTTTGTGCTGCTTTTTTTCACGCTCTGATGAAAGACACATGAAAACTGAGCAACTTGCAAGAAGTTGTTTTACAATATTTTACTGTTGTCGAGTTTGATAAAACCAAATGAGTATTTCTTCTTTTAAGGTCACTTCATGTTAGGTGACGTCGTGACGCTAAACTAAGCTCATGCTGGCTTATAACAGAGAAAGAGGAATATTAAAAAATTGGTATGAAAACCCACAATTTAAATGTATCCGGGCGTCATATGTCATAAATACTTGTCTAGAACAAATCGCTTGAAACTCAAGAGTTGTGATGATTTTGAATTGGGTGCACACCTCTGCCTCCACAGACATGCAGGCATTAAAAACAGAAGCTACCAATGCACCATCCACATGTATATATCTGTCATTTTCTTCATGCTGCGTTGGTTTCTACATGCAAACAGATGATTTCCCTCAGTCATAACACTCTGTTAAGAAGTGTGGCACAAAATAAAGCCATCTTTTTGATGTTACTATTTTTATCTCATGTTCTAAATTATCATACGGAGA
>VUQI01026124.1:0-17714 GCA_015106735.1 Paratilapia polleni | reverse complement strand
TTGTGTATGTCTTTTTTTTTTTTTTTTTTTATCTCCTCAACCTCCTCATCATCTCAGTTAGTAAAAATGACTATAACAGCTATAGTAATTTAAACTCTTAAAATGTTATGCTATAAATGTTTGTGTAATCTCAGTATTCCAGTCTTTTTTGCTGTGATTTATTTTGCCTCTGTGTGATATTTTTCTCTGTTATTTCCTGTTTGAGTTGCACTAAGAGAACAAGTTCATATGCACATGTCCATCTCCCCCAACTTTAAACTATCCCCTCTTCACCCACAAAAAGGTGCCTTAGGCTGGTCACACCAGGCTGGCTGTGTATCAACAGACCTCCCTTTTACTCCAAGTGTCACCACGGTGATTGCTCGACATGCCAGCCACCTTGCGGCCAGCCCTGATGACCCACCTGACAGTTGGCCTAGCCGTGAGAGTGCTGCCTATGCTGGAGGTGACGAAAGGGATGGAGATGGATCAGACCGAAAACAGAAGAAGAAGAAGAAGAGACGACAAAAAGATGAGGGATCTTACGAACATTTTGAGAGCAGGGGCCACCCTGAGATGCAAGCACTGGGAGAAAACACGCCACCAGCAGAGGAGTTCTATCATAGGGTTGGCCCAAGGAGGGATAAAGGAGAGTGTGGTTGGGAGGAGCAGCTTGGGAAGAGTGGAGGCCGAGGGAAGAAGGGGAAGAGCAGGAAAAAGCTTCCAGAGGAGTGGGGAGTGATGGGAGAGCCATTTGTTCCTTCATCTGCAACAACCTCTAATATTACAGAGGAGGTCATGGTGGATCTTGGGAGTTCAACTCAGGCCAACCTGGAGGCCTCCTTAGCAGATGTGGATACAAGTCAGAGCCCCTGGAAAAAGGAGGTCTACTCAGAGGAAGGCCTGGTCCCTTCCCCTCTATCCCAGGATCTTTTCTTACCAACAGCTGCTTCCATTAGCCCACTGGTCCTGAATAGTGAGCTGAAAGCCACAGCAGCTCCATTCACTATGCCCTCCACCACCAACAACAAATCACTTGGCTCCTTCCCCATGACTCCTCCATCTGGTGATCCATTTGACCTCTTGATGGATACTGAAAATGCCAGCCTGGGCAACACCAAACAGGCTATTTCTCCACCTTTTTCTCCAGAGAATGAACCAGCAGTTGGTGATATGGTTGACAGCGGCATGTTTGACAACACCAGTTCTCTTCAGGAATGTTGTGAGCAAGGCATGCCTGAGGCGGACACCTCAGCTTTCAGCCCTGCATCCCAGACAAGCCCAGGTTTTTCCCCTAAAGGCGAAGTGTTAGCCTCAGCGCCACCTCTGTCACCTTCTGATGCTTCATGGGTTCTGAACAGCTCGAATATGAGCGACAAGAGCGATTTATTTGATTTCACTGACATGAGCACTCTAGGTCATCCTTTATCCTTAGGCCTGTCCTTTGACACCCCAAGCCCAGCACCTCTCCGTTCCCCAAAAACTACAGCACAGGAATTCCAAGCCAGAGAGCTCAAAGAAGCCAAATCAACACAGAAACAGTCTAAGAAGTCACACTCCTCATCTTCTTCATCCTCTGTAAAGAGTCCAACCTCCCCTGAAGCTAAAAGGTTCTCTCCAGTGGCATCCTCTGTCACCAGCCCCTTATCTCCCCCATTGGTCACCCCACTGGGAGGTCCAGGATCTGGTCTTAACCCCGCAGCTAAGCCCTTCTTTCCCAGCTTTGCTGATCCCATGGAAGAACCGGCTGTGGTCCCTCAAGATGTTCCCTTCATCGAAGGTTGGTTGTAGTCAGTCCTGGACAAAGTAGAAGCTCGTAGAGTAACTAAAACATGTAGACAAATGGTTGCCATGCATGTTGTTGCCATCCAGCTTGGGTACTATTTGAAACTGACTTCAAAAAGGTTTTGACCAGGACTGATTGCTTGAGTGTATTTTATTCATAAGGGTTTATATTAATAATTACACCCATTTGTTCTGTTTTCTTGCATGGACACATTTGTCAAAAAAACTTGGCTGAGGCTTACTGGCTGTTTGTGAGTGACTAACGCATGGACTGAAGTGTTGACCAACAGGGCTGTGGACTGTCTTGACTTTAAAGGGATGTTTGGGTTTCATTGTAGTGGGATCGTATAAGGTACTAATCAATATTAGAAGCCAAACAATAACTTTAATTGTATGCTATATTTAGAATATTTTCACAACTTTACCCTGCCATCTGACACGCCTTTTCGGTTTCCTGACACCATTATCTCGCTCTCTTCATAGCCACGACTCCTTTGACAATAACTAGCAGAACATGGAGTTGCTCGGTTAGTGCTGCCTCAACTTTGATGTTTTGATGAGTTACAGTACTCTTGCCTGCTTTGCTTCTCCAAATTGGAAGGGAAGGGGAATGTAGGTAACACACCAACTGTGAATCAGTACTTTATACAGAACTACTTAAAAGAAACTGAAATATCCCTTTTATCTGTAGTATCCTAATTCCCAAT
Organism: Paratilapia polleni; assembly: GCA_015106735.1. Classification (NCBI taxonomy): domain Eukaryota; kingdom Metazoa; phylum Chordata; class Actinopteri; order Cichliformes; family Cichlidae; genus Paratilapia; species Paratilapia polleni. The sequence continues at coordinate 15,243 of VUQI01026124.1, read as the reverse complement.
GATGCACTGCTGGGAAGTTCTCATGACTAACAGTGTTGTTGTTGACAGGTGTGACACTACTAACCATACTTCACCATTCTTTCTTCTTAGCAGCACCAGTAGCCATCTTCACCAAATCAAAACCAAACTTGTAGTTTTTTCTTCTGTCCAGGTCTGTGTTAACGCTGTAATCATGATCCCTTTCCTTTGCATCCAGGGGTTGAGGTGTCACTCTGTCTTCTTTCTCCTGCATCCAATTAACTCTGTTTTCCTCACTACTGTAGCTGCCTGTCTTTATATAACTTCTATTAGAAAAGTATGTTGAAAATAAAAGTCTTCACTAAAGTTGTTATGCATTAACAGTTCCCATCCTGGTATGTCTCGTTAAGTATAATTGCTCAAAAAGACCAAATTGTAATTGTTGTTTTTGTCGATTTTACTTTCCATGTTCTGTGATGATTGCTGCCTCGGCTGTTTCTCCACCATAGGTAAGTCCTGTTTTAAATCCTCCTGTGGCTTTGTTACCTTTTATTTCATGCATTATTGTTGAAGCAAACAGTTGAGTGCTTCTTTTGTGTGAAATTCATCAGCAGTTGCTTAGAACATAATTGAGGTGTCAACAGTGTGCAAGCCCTCAAAAGCTTTCTTCTCATTCTCAGCGATAAGTCAAGCATATTTTTTTTATGGCATTTTATTACTGAAATGAGTGCATTCTGCTTCCTCTCCTCTTGATGATTTTCCTGATTAGGCTATTAAAATGGAGTGTTTTTGTTTGCAGACAGTGCCGTCCTCTTGGCATCATTAGGTTATGATCTCCGAGGTGCACAAGAGGGGATTACTCCATGTCTGTTGTATTGACTCCTATTGCCGATCTTTACCTATGCTCATGAGCTTTGGGCAATGAATAAACAAGATGAGGTTGCTGATACAAATGGCCTAAGGTAGTGGACAGTGCCCAGCCTTAAATAAAGGGTTAGAAGCTCAGGCATCCTGAAGATGTTTAGAATAGATTTGGTACTAAGGTTCAGGCATATGAGGTTTGATCAAAGGAATTCTGGAAATCGGCCCATAAAAATCAAAACCTTAACTGATTTAAATTTGTGCAATCTCCTGTTCAAGATCATCTTACCTTACTTTCATTCCTGCTGCTGTTTTTATATATTCCCTTGAAGTCCTGTCATGACTACTTGTGCCATTCAGTTTTACTTTGGACATTTATGGACATTCATGTCCACTGTGAATTTGTCCCAAAGGGAAAGACAGTCAACATGGAGTTGTACTGTAACTTCCTGCGGCATATCAGGGAGAGTATTAAGTGGAAATCTCCTATACTGTGGTGCTTGCCATTATCTGCAGCACACAACTTTTTCTTTTTTTTTTTTTTTGTTTTTTTGGCCACATCAACAGAATCTTTGGCTCCTGTGACTTTGTTCACTTCCCATGGAGATCCAGCATGCATTGTATAGGCACATGTTCAAGAGGAAAGAATGGGACTTCCACTAAACAATCTAAAAATAGCAGCTGCATCGAATGCTGTCTGGACATTCCCAAGAAGATCGCCTTGATTGTCAAAACTGAAGTCAGTCAAATCTTTTGATTTCTGTGGGCCGGTTCCCAGAACTCTTTTTTTTTTTTGGTTCTTTTTTGTTCTCTTTGGAGTTTGTCATGGCAAGTCTATTTAAGAGGACACCTAGGTGCAGACTCAGGAGATCCTAGACTGTATATCCCATCTGGCTTGGGAACACCTTGGGATTTCCCACTTGATGGGAAGATGAATGTTTACATTGCCTTATCTTGCTGGCTGTAGGCCCCCTGAACTACCTTGCAGCCATGCTCTGCACAGTTTTAGGCCAAAGGACTGGTATAGATGTAATCTATAAAAATCAATCTGAGCTGTAAAATTCAACTCATTGAAGAGATTAAAGCTGCCAGTCAGCTTTTTGTCAAGTTCTCATTTTTAATGGAGAATATACTGTATTTGTAGAAGTGTGAGTCAGTAAGAGGAGGCTTCAGTAGCCTGGGGAATAGTTGCGTTTATGGCAGCCAGAAAGCTACTGATAGAACAGTTTGTATGTGTGCTATCTGTAAATCATAAGTTATAAGACTGAAGAGACAATCAAAATTGAACTGTTGATCAGCTGACTGCCAAACTCTTGCTTTATTGCAAATGGATTTTGGAAAATTGTAACTTGAATAGGGGAAGAGTTTCCAGCATACTATCACGTTTACAGCAGCCAGAGATGTGGAGCTAAAATAAAATCCACTGACACCGGTGCTTTTGTGTGTGGGTGTGTGGATGCAACCTCTGTATGTGCGTACCCTGGTGCAGTATATATCTAAATTTAGGCAATGGTGCATGTGTGCCCATGCTTGCATCTCTGTGTTTGTACCTCCTCAGGTGTATGTGGAGGTTTCTGTTTTCCGAGAGGAGCTAAAGTGTTCTGTGTGTGCTGCTGTGATTTGTGGAGATGCAGAGTTCCAGAGGATTCATTTCCTTGTCCTTCCTTTCCTGTCTCTGCCTCCTGTCGGAGGCTGTAATGAGGACTGAAGCAGCCTTCAGCTCACCACAGGAACAGCACAGTGTTGAACCTAGCTATTAAGCTGCTTTGATCAATGCCTTCCCACCACACACACACACACACACACAATCCTTCCACAACAACACAGTCACATACAAAATATGTATAGCAACTTTGTGGATGCTTATTGTGTTCTGTTTTTCATTCTGTTTTACAAATTAGTTGTGTCTGTGTGTGAATTTTTGCTTGATATGTGTTGTTTACATATTATACTGTAGATGTTCATATGTTTGTGGTGGTGTTTCTTTTTTTTTTTTTTAAGTGCACGTTGTAACCAAGCATGCACTGCTGCCTTGTAAGCCACACGACAGCATTAGATGTCCAACATCAGACTAAATTTGCATGAATGACTGTGCATGTATTTGTAGATCCGATATGTATAAGCTGATTTCAGTGTGCACACAAAGGAGAGGAAGGAGCAGGTTGGAGTGCTGAGTGCAGCTGGCTATGTCTTCTCTTTTTGTAATGAGATCCTTTGTGGGTGTCCAGGGGTGGATCTTTGTCACCAAGAGTGGTATTTTAGCCTTGTACAACAGATAAGAAGACATGTGGAGAACAATAAAGACCAAGGAGAAAGACTTTGGAGGGTTAGAGAGTATAACACTCGGAGTCAAAAACAAGAAAAGGTTTTAAATAATTTTTGATGGAATCGAGGGGTCATATAAGAGCTGAGCAGGGACAGAAAAGTTTTGTACCACAGGAGAGAGAGAGGGAGGCAAAAATTAAAAGGAAGAGGATACTGTGTAATGATTTGTGGGATTGATGAAGGGATATTCAGAGGTGAGCAGAATGCTAAGAGGGAAATGGATAAAGGAAGTTTAGAAATCTTGTGATCAAAATGAGATTTAGAGGAATAAGAGTGGGCGAGAGAAACCTTTAGGAAGATGCTGATGAAAAACAGTTAGGAAAAAGACATAAACGAAGAAGCATGACATGTAATGTTTACGAAATATACCAGCACTGGACTTCCGCTGTTGCTATATTTCTGGTGGATATCAGAGAGCCAGGAGGCTATTACTTGAAGAGGATGCATGTAATTAAAATTCACAGCTGGGTGTATTTTTAGATGAGGGTGAAGAATATTAGTAAAACTGAAACAGGGTGGAAAATTTTCACATCTAGATTGTTTCACTTCTTAATGTCTAGCCAGTACGGACTGATGTAGCTTCAAGGTGGATTTTTTGCCAGGTTTTGTCTACCTCATTACCTACCTGCTTGGCTATTAATAGGCAACCCAGAGTACAAAGTGCTTACTTCTGACTGGACAAGACACGCATCTGTATCTACAAGTATACCTATACACAAGAAGGTGGCAGGTCCAGAAATTGATGAGCATCCTTTGGGCTTATTTGAATTTATTCATTTTGCCAGTCACTGACGAGACAATTCTAACCAAGTTTGTTTTACAACATTTAAGGCAAAACAAGATTTTGCAATTAGGGCATAAAAATCTAATTAAAACTCGACTTATTTGGGCTACTGAAACAAATTTTACAGCCTAACACAGATCAGTAAAAACTCTGGAAAGACAGTCAATGAATGTGTATGAGAGCGGTCACATGATCTGCTTAATCTCATACCCATCGTTTGCTTGTGTTTATTATAAAGTCTTTATAAATGTTATAAATATTTTAGAATGAGGCACTGAGAAGCTGAAAGGTTTGGTTTCAAAACAATAGGGCTGTTTTTAAAGCTGAAAATATTGTATTTTAGAAGTACAGTTTTAAGAAGTTGACCTACATGCTTACAACTCAGTGAAAAAAAGTACTTGAAAAAACAAGTGGTCCACTTTTTGGATGAGAAGGTGCTAACCAGGGCTGTGTGGACAACAAAAAAAAAATCATGTCTGAATATATTTATACATGGATGATGATTTTCACCCAGATTTCTGGGTGGAGAGTCAGAAAGTTACCTTAGGACCACACAAGCTTATATAAACTCCTGGTATATATACAGGTATAGTCAGTTCATCAGTGAGGTAAGAGGAATCAAGGATTAGGATCTAAAACAAAGGAGGCCAAACAACCAGGGTTCTTCACTTTTTTTTTTTTTTTTACCTTCTGCTTTCACAGTTTCAGATTCCCGTTATAATTTTTTTTTTTCCCCTACCAAACTTACCAAGAAAAAGTCGAAGCAGGCCAAAATAACCAGGAGGGACATTCAGGCCACATCACAACAACACCTATTCTCCTCTACCACCCATACTCTTCCTTCTCTCTCAGACAGGGCTAAAACACAGGTGCCTGCTAGTATAAAGAGCACAAACGTACCACCGCTGTGGCTCTGCCTCCCGGCACAGACGCATACAGTACACAACTGAATCATCAAGCTATTTAAAGACAAACACAAATCCTCAAAAGGCAGGCAGACAGGCGTGAATATACTGTATCAGCAGTCTATTTTTACCACATAGTGCTTTTCGCTGTTGTTTAGCTTCCTTTCATTGGAGCGCAGGCTGTTGGATGGTAACCCAGAAGGGACATGTGTACAGTATGGCCCTATCCTGAAACTAGGGTGAGCTAATGCCTTTTGATGGCTTTGGGGGAAGTGTTAGGATTTGCGTTGTTGGCCCCACTGCAGGAGTCAGCAGCTAACACTAGGACAAAAATGCAAGTCGCTTTCAGGTTGCTGTTGATATTGCAGTATACGCTACAACATGGATTTCAGGTGGTGCAATTTAAGTACAAAAAAACATTGTTGAAGGAATGAGTACAACTTTTTGCTTCATAATACTTGTCACTAAGTCCTGGCCTCATTGTAGTGTCACAGTTTAGGGAGGTTACAGAGGCATTAAGTGAAATTAAAAAAAAAAAAAATCGGGCTGCAGCAGACAATAACAAAGGCCGAAAAAAATCAAAGGCAAGAAGTAAAAACACAAAGTGACACAAAAGAAAGTAGCCTACAAAATAAGACAGAAAGTAACTGAAAAGAAAAACATGGATCATGCACTGAGAGACACAGATAAGGAAGCATGAGAGACACAAGAAGAAATGAGAACAGATACAAAGAAAAACAAAGGAAATGACAGTGAATGACAATAATATACCTCTTGTGACAAGGAAGCAGCCGAAAGTAGCTTTATTTCTTTAATGTATGGCATATTCCATAGTATGACAACATTCTCTTCCCGATGACATAAACTAAAATATATCAGTTAAAATAGGTCAAATTCCTGAGCAGAAATGGGCCTCTGTCCGTGGTGCTGAACCTCCATGTGGAGGGAGCCAGCAGTTGTGTCTCAGTTCATTTCACCCAGTCTGTCAGTGCTCTTAATTGATTACTCAGTGTTGTAATTATCCCCTCAGATAAGAGGCACCTTTTTCTGAAGTTGTAATTATTTCAGAGGGCTGTGAAAGGTAATCTGAAAAGTTTGCTTTGCCATGACAGAATAACATTGAACTATATAGCACATAGCCATATAATTAATGTCTTTTGTACCCTTCCAAAACTTTTCCACTTTAAAAGAAGTTGACCTGATTTCCAGTTTAGCAGAGCCACTTCATGTTCTGAGCTTTGCTTAGACTGCAGGAAAGTTTAAAAAGTAGGTCTACACTATACAGTATATTATATATCAGTGTCCTGCTAAGTTAAATCCATAATGTTAGCTTTGCAGGGATGGATAAATGAGACTAATGTAGATTGTTAGGATGCATCAGAGGATGTTAGTCTTCTGGTTTTTATGCAGGTTTTGCATGGTGATGTTTTAATGGGTTGGTTTCACATTTCTTTTAACCTGTGTTTCTATACACACAGGTCCCTGGCTGTTTTCTCCTTCAGAAAGTTGCATTTAACCAAAGCCTTATTTGGCATGAGAGTGTGAGAGAGAGTATTACAGTTAGCGTGAGATTCAGCAGCTGCTGAATACAAATAAACAGAATTAGATGTTTAAACGAAAGCATCTGAAAACAGAAGAGGCCTAGCCGTTCCACTGGCAGGCAGACTTCGGTGGGACTGAGAGAAATAACTAAAGAAAATGACAGGAAACGGCCAGCTCTGAGACAGAGGATGGTCCACAAAGACGGGAGATAGACAGAAAAAGATCAACAGGCAAGCAAAGAGGTAAAGAAATAGAGGAAGGTTTAGGCAGGAACTGATTTATGTATGCAGAGAAGGAGATGTCCTAGACAGAAAGGCAAATAAACATAATGTATATAAACAGATAAACAGATATGTATACAGAGCCCATATATTCAGTCACACATTTCCACAGAAAGGCAGTCACAAGACATATCTTAGTTTAATGTAACATCAAATTTCTTTAAATACCTTGTTATATACTTGCTAGCAAAGAATCTTTTTTGTCTCCTTCATTTGATAGGATCAGGTAGGACAAGAGAAAAATCCACTTGTCAGGTGGGATACGTTGGTACATAGAGAAGGCAGTGTCAAGCAAAAAAGAAAAAGAAAGTGTAACAACTTTACAATTCTGTCTGAAATCATGCAAAGAGAATTCATGATAAGCACTGAGGCTGTTCTGAAGGCTCATGGTAGCTAAATACCATTAACCTTAAGTCAAGTTCAACCCTACAAACTGAATGGTTTGTCATTTATCAAGATTGGATATTTCCATTAGAAAAGGATGCAACAGTCCTTCTATTCCAGCAGCTTTTTCTGCTTTTTAAAACCCGTAAAAATCTAAGATAAACCTTAAAGTGAGATAGATGAGCAAGTGGCACTGTGCTCAACGTGCCCTCATCCTTTAGCAGCTAGTAGAGCAGTCGCCATTGCAACTTTGTTTAATAGAAATGTGAAAAACAAATCAGGGGAAATAAAGACAAACTTAAGTCTAGAATGTTAAAACCCTGTAGGTTGTAATGAAACTATTGACATCATCCTAATTTGCCACCTCAGTAATTTACTTCTTCTTGATTTCCTCACTTTGAAACAGTCACACAGAGGTTTGCTAACATTAAGCTATTTTTTAAAACTGGATTTTGAAGGATGGAAGATATGTAAAATGTCATTGTAGGTCAGCAAATTGTTCTTTTTCCCCCAAGTTTCCATTGGCAGAAAGGTAGACAAAGATAGTCAGAGACATTGGCTTTGGGGGAGGGACAACAGGAAGCAAAAGAGCAATGATCAGGCGGTTGCCGTAAAGACTGAGGATCGGGTATTGTTCCAATCAAAGCACTCAACAAAAACCAACACTGACAAGAGGCTTTTTGATGGTATAGTTTTTGTCAGCTACAAATGCAAAATTATGAAATGGACTGTTGACTTGTTTCATATTTCATTACATCCATGGCTTTTGTGGACAAGTTCTCCCTTTGTTACAGTTTTACCAAATTAGCATTGACGTAAGTATTATATAAAAGATAGTTAAATGGTGGGTAAAAGAATCTCAGTTATTTTAAACACTATACTGAGCCCATAATATCATTATGACCTCACTTGAAGATGAGGTTTTGGATAAAATTTGGATAAAAAGCCTGTACACCACCTGTATATACTGCTCAGAAGAGGCGCATAGACCTCTATGTCTCCCAGCAAGCGCCTTAGGTCACCAGAAAACATTTCTCAACATTTCTCTTTGAAACAAACAAAAAAACACAGCACTGTACTACTATGTTATGTCCTTATTCTGAAGGCAGAAGGCATTGTGGAAATTGTGTATTTCACGTTATTGCAAAATAATATTGGGGGATAATGCTAAGCAATCTAACTCAATAATGGATCTTTGCTGAAACTTCTTTTTAGGATCATATCATATCCCACAAATCCTGTGGGGTCCCCCAAGGTTCTATGCTTGGACCCATACTTTTTCTATTTTATATGCTTATGTGGTTATACAAAAACGCAACATTGGACTGTTACAGCAGTGAAACCCAAATTCCACTTCATGTAGAGCCTAAAGCTGCATTCACACAGGAAGCGATTCGCAGCAACATGGCGACCAGAAACAATAGAAAGCCAGTGCCATTTAGTGACTTCAAGCCACTACAGGTGAAAAAAAAACCCAAAACAACCCACTGGCGATTGGGTCCCAAGATAAACTCAACTTCAAGGCGAGCAATTGAAGCGACTACCAATGAGAGTGCCAGATACTGGTGACTGACATATGACAGGACAGAGTATTACCTAGGCAACCAGAGTCTGGAATGTGCAGCCAATAGTCAGCTTCAAAGTGAAGCACAACAAGCTAATTGCTCCCTGTGTGAATGTAGCTTAATATCCAAACTATCAATAGCGTTTTGCATATCTAGGAGCACTCAGGATCTCGGAAATTCTCAAACGTTACAGCAACAGTAACTTGAATCTGTGTCCTCATTCTATTGATGCTGAACTTTCAATATAAACCTGAACACGTTTTGTTTTTTAAGTTTGATAGCATTTTTATTTTATTTCTTTTTTGTCCTTCTTTGTTTTTTCTTTTCTTTAACTGAGGGTCTTTAATTCAGCTCTGTTGTGTGTAAAGTGCCTTTTAGATTAAGTAAATATGCTTTTGCAACTTTTTCTAATAGTAATAATGACCTTGAGGCAGTGGCTTTTGTTTTTTTCTTACATTTTTGTCCTGTGATGTCATGAGAATAATTTAGCAAATATTGCTGCTACTGATGTCCAACTCTTCCTTTGTAAGGAAAACAAACAGGGTGACATAACAGAGCAGGCATGGACTGTCCAGGGTTTTGTTGTGGGGGGTTTTGAAAAGCGATTGCAGTGCACAAATCTCAGAGGGAGATTTTTTTGCAAAAACTGCAAAGTCTCCTTTTTCTGCATTTTAATTATGCAGAACAAGTAAAGAGGACGGCATTTCTCTGGCAGTGTGATCAAAAAATGTTTTGATTTAGTGCCATCAGTGAACTGTCTGGGCTGAGTATCAGACAATCAAGATGCACACATTCTACTCTGAGACATGCAAAGTTCAAGTTCCTGGCATTACATTGAAATGTATTATTTTCAGCTTTGACAGTTATCTGTGAAAATTGAAAGATGTCTTTTAAAAGGAGGGATAGGATAGAGAAATGGAGACTGAGCTGTCACAGGTATGAGAATAATCTTCCTACAGCCTGAAAGAGAGCGAGGAGGAAGGAGTGATCCTAAAGTAACTGGTGTTTCTTCACCTCTGACTCCCTCTGTCTCTCAGTGTCTGGCTCTGAGACAGGCTGACTAATCCAGACTAAAAATTCAATTGGAGTACCACCTGAGGCTTAAAGTAGAGCTCATTTTGTCTCATAACACCAAACAACAGGAACAAGAGGCTAGCAATAATCCACTGTCATCTTTTGGAGCAAATCCCCATTTAGTCCATTTTCTTTCTATTTGGTATAATAGCTTCCAAGTCTTCAATAGTTTACAGTCTAGTTGAAGTTATTTTCTTATTGATATCGTGATATATAGCAATTCGATACCATTTAAATGCCCCTGTTTTTACCAACTTTGGTCTGAAATATCTCAAAGCTTTGAATGAATTTCACTTAATTTGGTCCATGTCATCTCATTGTTTTGTGAGTTTTGGTTTCTTTTTTTGTTTAACTGATATTCTTTAGTGCATTTCCTTGTCTTTTGCACCCTCCATTTTGTCTGCGTGTATTTTGTGCCTCAGTGATACTCACTTGCAGTTCTGTTTTGATAATGATTTTCATTGTTTTTCTCTGGTTGCTTTTCTTCCCTTTGTTTTTCCCTTTCTTTTACTTCCTGCCCTTGTTATTATCTGCACCACCATAATTGCTCCCATTTGTGTCTTGTGCTCAATCAGCCCAGAGTGTGTATATATATATATATATATATAGTCTTGTCTGTCCGTCTGTCTTTGTCGGATCCTGTCTTCATCCTCTTGTTCATGTCCTGCCTTTGTCCTGGATCCTGTTCTCCACAGGTTGCTTAAATGATCAAAGATGCAGGATCAGCTAATCATGCATCTAGATTATTTGGTTCTTCATAGCCACAAAATAATTAAATTAGATTAGGAGAGGTAGCCAGAAAAAAAAAAAAAAAAAAGGGGGAGAAAAAAAAAAAAAAAAAATAAAAAAAAAAAAAAAAAAAAAAAAATCTAGCACAGAGACAAAAGCACATTAACACAAGCATTTAGTGAAAATAGAGAGTTGCTTCAGGTTACTTAAGTGTAACTACTTAAGATAATGATGTCATGTTTGATTATTCAATAACCACTGTTTTATAGATTTGGAGAATGAGGTAAGAGATATTATGTTCCTTAATTCTATAGATATCATTTTCCAGGTACGTGCTGCTCGATAAGAAAATCAACTGCCCAAAAGCACTTTTTCTCAAAGGTATATATTTGGTTCAAGCCACACACTTCGGGAGTCATATTGTTCTGAGGATATTGAGCTTCTGTCCTTGCCTTTTAATTCAATTCAATTCAATTTTATTTGTACAGCGCCAAATCACAACAACAGTTGCCTCAAGGCGCTTTATATATTAGGGTAAAGACCCTTTTAGACCCTTCTGTCTCTCTCAAGAGTTTGGACAATTATTTAAAACTATTGTTTATATTCACCCAAGAGCAAATACTCAAGTTGCTGCAGGTGTAATATATAATATGGTGGTTAGGTTAGAAAATGTTGCTCCCGATGCACCAAAATTTGCATTGGAGGACTTCAGTGTATGTTCAATAAGACAAGTACTGCCCCATTTCTGTCAGTACATTAACGGTCCTACCAGAGGGGAGAGGACACTGTATTTATGTTTTGGCAATTTAAAGGAGGCATATCGGGGGTATCCAAAGTCTACTTGGGATCTTTCTATAAACAGCAGCTTAAAACCAGCAAGCCTGCACTGTAAACTCTAATTAGTTAACCTTAATAAGAAAGAGCATGCAAGTCTTGGACTAAAACAAGTGGAATAGGAAATGTGCTGACAAAGAATTTTTAGTCTAGTTTACCTACTCAAGTTTAAGTAAGAAAAGAAAATCTGTATAGAGTACTTAATATTTTCAGTCAGATGTACTCTTGACTTAGTAAAGTCTACTTAGAAATATTATTTCAGACAACTAATGTGACAGTTTCTGCAACATATGATTTCTTAGTTGTATTTACTTGAATAGGAGTCTCATTTACTTGTTTAAACAATGCAAACTGATTGCCTTAAAAAAAGCAAGTATTACTCGTGTGATTTGAGTGCTTCAGAAATCCACAGAGATAAATGAAAAACAGGTTCCATTCTCCTAAAATAGTCACATATATACAGTTACATATAATAAAGGTAAAAATGCAGTTCAAAATACAGTAATACATATTTTATTTCTCTCCTTTCTAAAACAACTGACAAAGCATAATTTAGTTTCACGTGTGATGATTTGAAAACCAAGTGTGCAGATATTTATAAACTCTAAAAGCTTCTAATTCTAAAAGTTTGTAGAGTTGCTGGAAGTTTCTTTTGTGTCCCAATCCAAGTAACAGTTTCGAATGAATGTGAATGTGTTTTTCATGGCTTTAGGGTAGTCCAAATATAAAGCATTAACAGCCCAAGCAACAGGCAAAGTAGTTGAGGTAGGTTCTTGAGACCATCTATTAAAATACCTCCCTCAAAAATGACGTCAGTAGACTTTAGATAAAGGTGGAGAGGATTTGGGGAGACAGGTTCAACTTCGCTGGTGACAGTCAGCACCCCAGCAGAGAGTTGTTCCCAGGTCTCATCAGTGTCAGAAGACTGTTCAAAAGCAAACTACAGCAATGTGTTGGTAAGCATGATCAATTATTAGCCAACTGTTCACAGTAACCATGTCAATTTATGAAAAAATAGCTTGAAAATCATATCAAGCAGTTAAAAAATAAAATAAAATAAAATAATAATAATAAAAATTAAAGAGCCAGGTTAACGCCCTTCGTTACAGAACATTTAATACTGTTTTACCTGTTCAGTTGTCCATTCACTTGAGTCCAGTAACTGAGGTAGTATCGTTCATGGTTGCATATGAACAAAGGCAGCTGTGATTTGGTGCTTTCCCACTTCCTCCTTGGGAAATATCTTTCCCAGTGTTTCCCCCCTGTCTCTCCTCCTGGTGGAAACCCTTCTTTACAAGTGCTTTACAAAATATAAAAAAGAAACAAAAGAGGTGTAAAAGTCAGTATGTCCACTGCTACTGTCCATCTCCTTGCTGAATTCACAGGTATACAACCAGCACTAATCTCTTCATCCTACTCTTGGTAAAATATCTGCAAAGCCAAAGCAAATTTCCCTAGAACTCTGTGTGCTCTTTTAAGATGAAACTGTAAAAATTTACCAGTGTTTTACATGTTACAAGGGTCATCACCACATAGAACAGGGAGGCCTCGCAGTACAAGGGTGCACATTCCTGTCAACCTGTAGAAATGAACAATGAACAAATAGGGGACACGATTAAGAAACAATGAAAAGCTACAGCACAAACAACCTCTCAAATGCAATAAAAACACCATCAGTACTGTACAGTTAACAGTTACTGATGGGAGAAGAGAAAATTTTGTTATCAACAGCAATGCACCACAACTCCTGACGAAACACTGTAAATTCCCAACAATACTTTAAAATAGCAATTTACATTTTACAGGAGTTATAGTTTGAACTTATACTATATGATATTTCAGATTCTTAGAACTTAGATGTACTTGGGCCAATTCATCTATGTCCAATTTTAAAAAGAAAATATGACTACAACTTACTATCCCTTTCCATATTTACAAGAACACAGAAATTGTTCCAGATGTACAAGTTGAGTATAATAATGAAGAAAGAACTGACAGAGAGAAATCCCGCACATACTGATATAGCCAGGTAAATTTAATTATGACATGATGGAGAAACTGTTATTGTCCAGTTTGCCCTGGAAAATGATTTTGGTTTTATAAATGATAATAATAAAATCAGGATTAAAACCTTAAGGTCTCTAATTAACCAGCCAATGTGGCTACAACAAGCTTTACTTAATGTAGCCCCTGCAGCTAACACAGTCAATGCTCTCATTATTTGCATGGAGTTTTCCTGTTGTATCAAACTGCTTTCACTGTGTACACTTGAGCAAAATAGAAAAGAAGCTTCAAATTTGTTGACTTTTCATTGTCAATTCAAACAATTGAAATATGTTTTGGGGCACTCGGGACAGTGGTAAGGACAGCTCGTCTTTACTGCTAAAACTTGCCTCAACACATTCATCTAATTGTGCAGTGACTGTTAGCTAAGTCAGTTAGTATTATCAAGCTGACTTTAACAAACGTTAGATAATGTCTGCTGCAGTCAGAAACAAATTTAAAGATAATTATTACTAGTTTGGTAACTTACCTTATTGTTCTTCAAGAGAGAAAATAAGCCTCCAAAAAATGGTCAAAATCTGAGCACTTTGTCTCTCTTTACTCAGTATGCTATAATGCCATGAGAACAGGCAAGGTTAAGACTTGATGTGGGCTACTGCTCTTCTTCTTATCGGCAAACTAGGCACAGTTTAGTGCGTTACTTCCTGGTGAAATAATGTCATCACTTCCTTTGTTGTTACACGATTGCCTTAGTTAACTTCACTTAAAACAATGGGTACTATTATTATATTATTTATTATTATTTATTTAATTTTTTGTTTTTGTATTTTCACCATGCAATTAACAGTAACGTAATAAAAGCTAGTAAAAAGTATATATTTTCCTTGGCCGAGTAAAGTTAACTAATGTATGTACAAAGAACAAACAAGACACTGCTGGTTGCTACAAGAGTAGCACTCTCTATCTATAAACTGTATGGATGCAGAGACTGTATGGGTGGAGACGTCTGTGAAATCTTTAGTCCCACAACACACTAAATACTCCATTCATTAATTACCAAGACACATGTTGCCATATTTTCTTTCTTTCATTCTTACTTTGATTATAGATATAAAAATCAAAGAGCACAAGTTAATTCACAAGCCTCTCAGCTTGCCCAGCTCCAGCCTTTGTTAACAGGACACAGAAAAACCCATGAAAATGACACTGTAGGTTCTAATGGCTCGTAGCCAAGCTAGCTTCCAGAGACAATAGGAAGTGGGTAGTACTTTACAGGATGGAAAGGCAAAAGACTGTTTACAGGACTGAATGTCATCTGCAATTTAAGGACATATGATATGTTTTTTTAAGTTGTCACAGTCATCAAGCGACTCTTGTTATGAAGCACTGAGTATTTAATGAGAGTCTAGGAGCATCCATAGTATGGCGCCACTGTATCGTATTAGTCACCATGTGTGTAAAGAATTGTGAATATAGCTAGGAACAAATGACCCCCTCACAGCGTTGATCCACGGTTGCTAAGCTCCAGCTCTCCACATCTCTACTCCACACTGATGCTTAGTCAGCTAACACAGCACCTTATTTTTGGTCATGCTTTGCCATCACATTGGCATTTTAATCTTTGCTTGATGAGATGCAAAAAAGAAGAAATGAATGCTTTTTTGAAAAGGGGGAAAAAGTTGTCCATACTTGTTTGTGTCCCTGCCAGTCACTTGCTTGCATTGACGTTCTTCTCCATGGTCTCTATGTCACTTTCTAATGGGCAGTTAATTACACCTATAGCCATTTACAGCCCTACCGCCTGCATAGCGTAATGGTAAAATCATTATATGGGGCTGTACCTTGACATTCCATCCCTCCACAAAACATTATTTTTGTAATTTTTTTCTCCTTTCATCTTTTCTTTCAGTACGATCATCAAAAAGGATTGTACTGAAAACTCATTTACAGTACTGTTAAAACCTGAATGAGGGATAAGTAAGTAAAATTCTAAGATC
>VUQI01026121.1:29556-42261 GCA_015106735.1 Paratilapia polleni | reverse complement strand
TCTCGCCCTTCGGTCATCAATATGTACAGAAGAGGTCAGGAAAGAGGTACAACAGTGAGTGTCTACAGCCATCTGAAAAAAAATGGTGGAGGCTCTGTCATGGTTTGGGGCTACATTTCAGCCAGTGGTGTTGGAGATCTTGCCAAAATTGATGGAATTATGAACACAGAAAAGTACCATCAGATTTTGATCCACCATACAATAACGTCTAGAATGCATCTGATTGGCAACGGCTTCATTTTTCAGCATGACAATGATCTCAAACACACTGCCAATGCAGTAAAAACATACCTGGATAGAAAAACACACAATAGAACACTATCAGTCATGGATTGGCCTCCCCAGAGCCCGGACCTCAACATTATTGAAGCAGTGTGGGATCATCTTGACAGAGAACAGAATAAAAGGCAGCCAACATCCAAAGAAGAGCTTTGAATGTCCTTCAAGAAGCCTGGAGAACTATTCCTGAAGACTACTTTACAAGAAAGACTTTTGCACACTATTGTATATAGATAAATGTTTATTTTTAATGGGAAAATGATGAAGTTATTGGATGCTTAGATTCTTTTTTATTGTTAATGATTGATACAAATTGTGGGGTATGGGGCATGAACTGGAGCATTAGAGTTTAAAAAACATTGGGCTAATGCGTTTTCCAGAAAACCTTTTGAGAAATTGTTAATGGATGAAGCCAAGTTGCCCATGTCTTCTTTTGATTGCTACAGAAAATACTGGAAAAAGCAAATTTCTAAAATATCAAATCACCATTCTGAAGTTTGATTTACAATATTTGGTCTAATACACCTGAAATATGAAGGTATAGCAAATTTATGTTGATAAACACTATCAGACAATAGTATGATTCATTCTTAAACAGTGCTGAAAGGAGAACAATGGCATTCTGATTAATGTTAAAGAGATTTCATTATTTGATTGACAGTTTATACAGCTGCTTTGCTCATTAGTTTAATTCCACATTCATTTTCAACGACTCCATGAACAGTTGACCCCGACAGTAGCTGTCTTGGAATGTGTATTCAATGTCTCAATCAGTTCAGTAAAACAAAAGAGCATAAGCTTTTCAAGGTAATACGGGCAAAACACAAGCAGGACACATTAAAGATTTGTTGTCATGTGCCCATCTGCATTTTCTGTAAATATTGCTGATTGTTTTGTACATAAAAGAAGTCAAAAAGCAAGGCAAAATTACTGAAATGACATGGGCAACCAATAGTGATGCTCTATAGATGCATATATAGGATGATAAAAACTACAACACTACATTACTAAAGTAATGCAGTTCTCTAGTATGTTGAATGCATATGTTTTTAAAATGCATTATGCCCCCCCAAAAAAGTATTGATAAACAATTATCTTAAAGACACTACTGTAAGTTCACTACTGCCTGTTATACAAGCATTCACAACATGAACCGTGCCAGAATTTGCACTTAAGCTGGTCTTCTTTTTCACTGTCATTAAAGTGAACATGATTCACTGTTTTAGTAATAGACATCTTCACTGAGATAGTCACTTTAAATCTATTGTCCAGCATTGAACAGCTTCTTTCTGCCCTCCATACCAGACATGGCATCCACGTTCTTACGCCAGTCAGTCACTTCCTCTTTCTGCAGGGTGATAGTACAGTTAGTGCATTCTAATGCAGGGAAAGTTGGGGATGCATGCTTTTTAATATAAAATACTGCAGATAGGACAATAAATTGACTGCACTAAATATCAGTGCCTCACAGACTGTTTAACTTTAAGGTAGTAGCACTTCACATGTACAAGTTTCAAAGACAGAATCTGGACATTTGTTGTATGTATTCAGGACTCCCAATTAAATAAAGGGAATTGACATATACATTACACTTGCTGCTCTTACCTTCTCCTCCTCTTTCTTCACAGTCTTGAGGTTGGCCTTGAAGTCCACAGACTCTTTGACCTTAGAGCCCAGCAGAGCTCCCAGCATGGCATCAGCAGACACCCGCACCCTCCTCAGATTGGGTCTCTTCATCTTGCCTTTCAACTCAAAGATCTTTTGAGACAGGTCCTGTATCTTTTTCCAACACAAATAAAAAACCCATCCTCAGCATAACCTTATAGAAGTTTCCCCACTGACTATTGAATGTACGTATACCATAAAACTGTGCTTAAAATACTTCATTTAATGTGAAATAGCATGCAACTGCAATGGTGATTTACAAATAATACTTACTTCTTTGTCATTTTTTGTCACTTTAAAAGCAATATCATAGCGCTCTTCATCAACCACATCAATCTTCTGGTGTAGCTCCTTGCAAAGATTCTGTGAACAGAAGACTTTAGTGTATCAGACCCAATCAAGTACCAAATGTGAATATTTGTTATAATCTAAGTGATTTGGGTAATTTCATGGGAAAACTGGCAAGGAACAATACAAAGAAATACTGCAACATATGTATATTCTGTTATTTGGTAATAAAATATATTATACATTAATCTATATAAACCTGTTTGATCTACAGATTAATCTAAAGAGTCTGTGTGGATAATTTTCATTGGAAATGCTTTCTAATGGTCCTCATGGCAAACTGTTGACATTGAGGTCTGTGGATTCTTCTGACAATGTGAGGCATTGTTTTTTGCAAGATGAATTGCTGTTGAGGTTTTAAAATTAAATTTTCCAATGCTTTCAGCACCACAAACTGAATTACAATCACTGTAACTGAATTTGGGCAGCAGCACAATTCTCAGTGATAGATATCTCAAGAACTTAGCAAATAAATTAAAACTAATTGCTTGTGGCCAGATATAACACAAAGTAGGTGGGGAAAAGGGGTCTGGTGCAACTGACTTTTTTAAACACTTTCATGATTTTATGTTCATTTTCTTTATGCCACAAGTAATAAAAGCTCCATGCTTCATTGATAAATGTACCTGTAGATCCTGCAAAGACAGACCAGACATTTGGAGGGCTGGCACTCTCTCAGCAAGGATCCTCTCTCGTTCATCTTTTTTGACTTGTTTTTCCTTCTCCAGCATAGTCATGGCCTTCTTTAGCAATTTGGTCTGGTGCACATACAGAATGACACCTTAGCCAAACACACATTATATGGTATACAGCACTTCAAGAATATAAATTCCTATGGTTAATACACAGTTACACATAAGATACCTTCAAGAACAGCCTGCGAGATGCAGAGATTTTTGGCTTCGGTTTCTGTGGGAAAAAAAGACAGTGTTCATTTTATTCATTCAGTCTTGAATGAATTGAATCCATTGTTGTTACATGCTTTGTTTTGTTGATTTTGATTTTATGCATAATTTCATTATTTGGTTTGTAAAATTCACTCGTTAATGTCAACAGTGTTGAAGGCATTGCTGCTGGGATGCCTGGTTTTAATCCAACTGATTCATCTCACTTATTGACAACTGACACAACTGACAACTGAGATCAACTCACCGAAGGCCTGTACAGTTTGGAACAAGGTGTCCATTATGCAACAAGATGGAGAGGAGGTGCTTTTGTTACATTCTTGGAATCTCACATATTAAATGTTAAGGTGCAATTAAACTTAATGGTTATACATACGCTTCAGACATGGTTGCAGTCTTGTGTTCCCCCCTTGTTTAATCTATAAATATGAAAAAAGAAAAGTGAAAAGAACATTTGTATTTTCTTTTCAGAATGACACAACCCGTACCTCAGCCCATTTACTGTTTTCATTTAGGAAACTCATATACTGTAGCTATTGTGGGTTGTTTATACATAGAAGGGGACATAAACAGTGCATGACATTGTCTAAAGGTCAAACCTGTGAGTAAAAAAAAAAAAAAAATCCTTGCTCTAACAAATCCAAAAATGGTTATAATAACCTGGCAGGTTAGTAGTGAAAGAAACATACACAAAGACTAAAGAGGATATGAATTTGTACAAGTAAAACACATAAATCAAATGGACACTGTTGTGTGTTATAACTTCACCTTGGATGTCTGTTAGAGCTCAGAGGAAGCCAGAGATCTTAGATTTGGAAAAAAAAAAAAATCTCCTTGACTCAAATGTTAAGAGCTTTTTAAAAAAAAGAAAAAATAAAATTTTCCTATACATTAAAATAATTAATAATTAAATTTAATCTATACTTTTTTAAAACATAGTGATGAATTCAGAATGGCAACAAAATGTCAAGTATCTTGTAATACTTTTTTTTGTTTGTTTCATCATCCCTTGATTCTCTTGTATTTCAAAATAAAATCCTTACCTTGTACTGTAGGTGACATATACTCACAGGCGTCTTTTTCTGAGACTAGAAGGAAAGAAAGAGGGTAGATATATAGATTCCAGGGCTCATGTGAGTGGCTCACTAAAATAGATCCTCAGTCCTCACCATTCTTGCACTGCATCACTCATATGCCACATGTAAGAGGTGTGAAGGTTCTTACTGGGATTTTCTTAGTGGCGCCATGCTAAGGAGCAGTGTGAAGTTTGAAGGAGCTTTAGTCTACTGTTATATGTGTTCAGTTAAAGCTGATCTCATTTCCAGTCCAAAGCGAATATTTAATAATACAGTGTAAAATAACAATGCCAGAATTGTTGTCTTGTTGTGCAGCCAGTAAACAAAATATGCGTATAACTTTGCGCCCTCTGCAAAAACATTAACAAACACAGCATTGATACTTTTTAATTCTTTAGAAATGTTTTTAATAACCAATGCATTTTGATCATCTGAAAAATAAAATAGTCACTTATAACAACAGGTAGCTCACTAGCAGTTGGTAATTTGTGAGGGACAAACAACATGTCTCCACAATCTGCACACTATACTAAAGCTAAAGGCATTGTGATGATTTCAAAGAATTATGCTGCCATCACAAGGCTGCAGAGGAGAACAGCTGCAAACAGTCACAGGCGTCACTAATACACACCAGTCAATCCGATCCATTTATCATTCTTACAGCCCTCTTCTGTAGCATATACATTGGATTATTGTTTGTTTTGTATAAGTTCCCCCAAACATCTACACAGTAGGTAATATATGAAAACTATAAGGGAACAGTGCAGTATGTATAGTTATTTTTGATTCATATATATAGCTTTAGGGTTTTTCTGAAAACACTGAAGGATATTAAAATCAGTATTCTGTCAGAATACACTGCTACATTAAAGCAATCTGCCTGAACATCAAAACCACTGAGAGGTGAAGTGAATAACTCCCTTAGTGTTCTGCTGGGAAACCTTGGGTCCTGGTATTCACGTGGTTGTTACCTTGACCTCTACGACCCACCTTAACATGGGGTAGCATTCTTCTACAGCAGGACATTGCACCCCACCACATGGCAAAAACAGCTGTAGAAACACAAAGAACCCCAGGCACTGACCCTGGCCTCCACACTCTCCAGATCCCAAACCACCTGAACATCTACAAGATGTGCTAGAACGCGCTTTATTGTTGGTGGCCCCAACCCACAGCCCACAGCATCCAAAGGAACCACAGCAAACGTCCTGGTCCCAGAGATCACATGATACCCCAGAGGTTCTGTGTCCATGCCCTGACTGGTCAGAGCTGTTTTGGCGGCATGAGAGGGACTTACACAATATTAGTTAGGTGGTATTACTGTTGCAGCTGATTGATGTTTAATACGACATGTGTTTCATCTTCTTCCTAATTGAGGAAAAAACTTTAACTAAGTTTAAATAAAGTCCGTAATCAGTGAGTGTTGCTTTTCCAAGAATCGCCTGGTTTTGAAGGTCTTTGTCCTGCTTGCAATTTGTAAAACAATATAATATACGTGAGAAAGTATTGTCAGTAATATAACTGTTTCTTTAGTTGCCACTTTAGTTGCCAAGTTTGCCTTCTTAAACTTACTCTGAATCTCCATCCATCCATCCATCCATTCATCCATCCATCCAGTTTCCTAATTATCTCATCCACTTCAGGGTTGCAGGGGAGCGGAGCCTTACATTTCAGATTCAGATTCAGATTCAGAAAACTTTATTTATCCCACAATGGGCAATTCAGTTCACAGTCCACATTGCCGCAATAATCCACCATTATGACTTTAAAACCACAATCTAACAGTCAACATACAACATTCAACACACAGTGTTCCTTTTAATTTACATTTAAAACTATTTAGCATTTAACAACTTAATAGAAGACGGTACGAAAGAATTTGAATAACGGTTTGTTCTCCTCAGGGATGCACAATAGTGCTCACCTGAGGCCTGAGGCCAATAAAATAAATTCACTTGAGAGAACATGCTCAGATCATTTCTGTCCCACAACTTCCCTTGCCCACTTCCATATTGTATTGTATTGTATTTATCAGTATTTCAACTATATTGTAGGGTCTTTACCCCACAATTTAAAGCGCCTTGAGGGAACTGTTGTTGTGATTTGGCGCTATATAAATAAATTAAGTTGAATTGAAAATTCAACTTGTAATTTACCTGAAAACCATAGTTGAAAGTTTACTCTTTGCTTTTGAAATCATTATTCATTAATAATAATTGAATTCTCTATCTGGCAGTCTTCCTCAGCAGATGGCGGTTACTCAGATCACTTTGGTTAAAAGCTCTGGAAAATGCTACTGAGTGGATCTTGAGTTGAAGAGTTGAAGTTGAAGATTTTTTGTTGAACAGTCCCTGTTCCTGACTGTTGTTATGAGTCGTTTAGATTCTACAGTGGAACACTTGTTACAGAAGACTGTGGTTTTCTGATGTTTTTAAACTCTCCTAAAGTTGTCAGCTCTTTGCAAAAACATCTTTGTTTTTGAAGGACATGTATACTTTAATAATTAATGCTGCATAAAATATGCAGCGAAAACAATTTTAATTGTTACTTTAACAAATTAATTGGTGGTTAGGAAGTAATATCTGTTTTACTGGCACTGAACCTCGTGATTGCACAGCACCCCATTTTTGACATGTATCCAATACTACCTGATTTATTATTGGTCTAACTCTAATTTAGAGTCTGCATGTAAATGTATTTTGTTATTTTGTTTGTCATTATATCAGAGTAATAGCTGTTTGGCTCCAAACTAATTAGCAGTCCATAATTTACTGCTGTGCTGTATCTTGGCTTAAACCCACTGAATAACCCAACCTTTGAGTCACATGTAAAATTCCATTGAGGAATAGACCATGTTCTCACAGCCAAACTGCAAATTTCCAATTTGCTCCCAGCTTTCTGCTGATGCTATACAACACAAATTTGAACTGTGTTGAGACAAAAATAACTGGAGACACTGTTTGGTACTATTTAGTCAGAGAGTGAATGATTTGAACAGAAATTATATTTTATGTCACATGTGGGGTTATGAATCTACAGAGAGTTTTCTGAATCCTTAGCTACCCTCAGCTTCACCGAATCTTTTGTTATGAGTTTCATCTCACTGTTTAGCTGCAGGCCTGCAGCTTTACAGTTTTGGTTCAGTCTCACCTCTTTCAAAGCATTATTGGCTGCTTTTATTTTCCTCAGGAGTAAGACCACATTGAAGACTTAGAACACAACTTAAGGAAAGTGAATATAGGGAATATTGCTTTATATTACATCATACTGGCACCAAGAAGCCAGAAACAAATTTTAAAAAGGGCTTTCTGCTTCTGTGCAATGATACCATGATATGTTGTTATAGCCTTGCTACCACTTGGAGGAAGTGTTTATTAATTTTGCTTTCATAGTAGTTCATAGTAACCTTTAAAACATTTCCAAATACATTTTTTCTTGTTTTTCAGAAAGTTTGAGGCTAATGTCACACTGTGTCTTGTCTTCAGCATTAATCCTGTGGTGCAAGTCTTTGCATAGGTCCTGTGGAAAGTAAAAGACACCCTCTAGTGGTATTGAAATATTGGATTAAGAGAGTTGTGATAAGTAAGAGGCAAGGAAAGGAAGTAAAATACCTGCAGTTCCTGTAAAGACAAACTGGAGAGATTTAGAGGAGGAACTCTCAGAGCAGCTTCTTTCTTCTTCATCATTTGATCACTTTTCCCCCTGCCAATAGTATAATCTGAGGGGGAAAAAATCAGAAAAAAATGCATTAAGAAAGATTTTTTTCTTATTTGAAATATTAAATATAATGCTTAAATATAATTCTTACACATAACATTAATTTCTCACATTATACGATACTATACACATCACTTTATAGTGTATAATGACTTTGAAAACTAGTTTGGTGCAAGTGTATACAGAGTTATAGTTACAAGTTACATTTTTCATAAACAACTTACTTTTATTCCCAGCCTTTAAGAAGAAGATATCTTTGATGTTTTCTTTAATAATTATAGAAAGAAGATTTAACATTAATTCATTTGTACTGTATATAATGTGGCAAAGCAATTTGCATAACTAATCAAATGGAAGGTTAGAAATACTGAATGATACTCACATGTATGCATGCATAAGAGAGAGAAAATTCTTTTATATAATGAATATCAACACAGTTTTACAGAATATTTTGGCACCTGTTGTTTTTGTGTGTGTGTGTGTGTGTGTGTGTGATGCTGGGAAATTTGAAACATCATGGGCTTGATGGACATAAATATAGTAAATTCTCTGCACCCTTAACACCTGTTCAGCTAGGCTGTATGCTGACTATTGATAATATGACTTCCCTGGCCAAACTATTTTACCCACCCCAAACTTTCATTGGCCTGTTAAAGCAAAGTTGTTTATAATTTAATTTTCTAAATGTTGGTGCAGTATAGGAGGCTAACAGTTTTGCCATAATTAACATACATAACATTTTGCTTACTTTATCTTCATCATCCTTTGTAAGTTGCATAAAAAAATTAAAGGATAATGTAAACATAGTGTTCTTATTTTTGTAGAATTAGCAAAAGTAATAAAAGTAATGAAATAAAAATTATTACAAATAAAAATATGTATTGCAGCTAAATTAAAAATGCACAAGTTCAAAAATATTATAGGTATAATTACTCGAAAAGCATGGTTTCAAAAATCCAAGGCAATGTATGTGTTAACATAAATGATGAGCGTTTCTGCATAGGTGACACAAAAGGTGAATGACCAGATAATCCACAGGCATGTTGTTTAACCTTCTGTAATGTTAAACATTATGTAAGGACAAGGCACCACTCTAAATTAGTGATAGTAGTAACAGTAACTGTTAACAAATGTAAAAACATTTACATCAGTATACCCACTGCACCAAATATTTTAAATGATCAGGAATCTGTACCTACAAGAAACTAGACAGCTCGCTTAGATGCACCTCAAAGCTGCTAATAAGTGTGCGTAAGAGAGGTAGGCACCACTGACTATTTGACAGGCAATGGAGGAAAATCAGCCAATTTTATAGTGTTGTACTAATTATGAATGATTGTCTAAAACAGAGTCCTGTCTCTGCTGCTGCTACTGTTTGTCCACCAAGAATGGCATTTACTGTTGTGTAATGCATCAGCACAATTTTCAAATAGAAAAGAAGACAATAAAACTTCATTTATAGGCTTGGACATTTGGGTATCCACCTGTTAGTGGATGTGACAGGAAACATTTAAAGAGGTTATTAAACTTATGTTGGGTCAGTCACATTCACATTATACCAGTGTCAACTTCTTAAAGTTCAAGTCTAGCTGTTACAGAGTCAAACAGAAAGGAGAAGTCAACTAAGAGGGTCATTACTTACTTGTTCTGCACCTTTATTTATCAAACTAACATGTCCATTTATAGCTATTCTGTAGTGTCACTACCTAAGACGGATTTTTAAAATACATTCCTATAGCTTAGTTTCAAGTGGCCACAGCTGTTAGTGTTACACATTATCATTGCTTTGTTAGGGTTTTAAAATCTCAGTCAGAAAGTCAGAAATAGTATATTTAGTGCACATCATCTGCGTATTGTCGGCTGATAACACATTACAGGAACACCTTGGAGGTAGAACAAAGCCAAAGGTTAGTCCAGCTTTATTTAGGGAAGTAGAGAAACAAGGACAGGTGCTTGTTAGAGCATGATGGTAAACTGAGCCAGCACAGAGTTCAGTTTGCATCAGTGTTGTAACAGAGAGTTATGTTCACTCAAAAGGTTGTGACTCGCGGCCTCACACAAAGATTGGTAGGCAGCAAGCAATTAAACAACAATGGTGAACTGCACATCTTAGATAGTTAAATACTGTTTTCGACCATTTGCTTTGAAGTAGTACCACACTTATTTAGTACTTATTTAGTAGTACACTAAAGCTGAGGAATGGTCCAAACTGGCCTGCAGTACAGATAAAGCTCCAAAATCTTGGATCCTCTGCTTCATATAGTGCCATCAGTAGGATCTTTTCCTTAAACCCTCTCTGCCCAGTAGACCAGCATAGAACCTCTAAGGTTCGCATCAACATTTGCACCTCAGTTACTTCCACTTTCTAAAAGTCTGGCTGGTATATTCACATTTAGCATGTCAGAGTTTTAAACACCAGACTAGAGTTTGTGTCCTGTCACAGAGAGGCTGTTGGTCTTATGAACTGTAATCCTCACCTTTGTTTCTAAATGCAGTCACTGTAGAAAGTGAAAATTAAAATAACTCTAGAGTGAAGGCTTTTTGTTAGATGTTTTGTCATGCTTTATAATGAATAATCCTCCTGCTGCCTAGTTGACTGATCTTTATGTGTTTTAGCTGAGTTTTCATTTAATACACTTTGTGCATGATCACCATTATGGACCACTTAATCAACAGACCTCACCACATTTACTACACTAAATGTCTGTAGAGGTAGAGAAAGTTGTTTTTAATTCTGCTTGTTTTATTCTATTACAAATCTAAAATTGCTGAGTTTATTGTCATGGTGCCAAAACTAGAACCACATTTCTTGTAATTTTTGTTTGAAACATGTAAAAATAAAAATAAAAATTCTCTCAGCTAGTTAATAGACATTTTTTTTCACCTCTGATAATTAACTCTATTGTTGCTGATATGTGGCAACGATATGTGCTGGAACTATTTCTACCACGTGGCCTTTTCTAATTGATTCCAGTCTATTGTGGAGTAGCACCTCAGATGTAAAAGGAAAAGTACAGTGTCAGTTTTCTGTATTGATTAGAAGTTTTTATTATCATGGCATTTTCCAGACATTTCAAGATAAGGAAGCAAAGCAAATTCTGCTTTGTTCTCACTGTGGTGAAAGTACAAACCAGATAAAACTTCAACAAAGTGCAACTCGTCTGTTTGCAAAATATAAAGTTCCCTTGGATACTTCTGCACTCACACTAAAACATACACATTATAGTTGTTAACTGTGCATAGTGCCATTAATTCTATTTTTATCTATAATCTTATCATCTGTAAAACAACACACAAACTTAAAGTTTACAGAAATATGAATCTACTGTCCGGCATCAAACAGCTTCTTTCTGCCCTCCATACCAGACATGGCCTCCACATTCTTACGCCAGTCAGTCACCTCCTCTTTCTGTTCATAGGAAAAAAATAATTCTTAGTGAAAATTTTCACTAAATAACCTCAAAATCATATGAGCAATGCTATATCAACTTACCAAAATTCAAATTTAATCATGATTTCAAAATTAACACTAAACCAAGGGGTCAAGCTGCCTGACACGATCTTAAAAAACTAACTGCAGCACTTACCTTCTCTTCCTCTTTCTTCACTGTCTTCAGGTTTGCCTTAAAGTCCACAGACTCTTTGACCTTGGCTCCCAGAAGAGCTCCCAGCATGGCATCAGCTGAGATCTTCACCCTCTTAAGAGCAGGTCGCTTCATTTTACCCTTTAAGTCAAAGATCTTCTGAGAAAGATTTTCAATCTGCAGGAAACATTTGAAATTGTAAGTACAATCTTGCGGTTATGCACCACCTGTGCACCAAAGTAATTAAAAAATAATTTGAAAGACCACGAGAAACAAACTCATTAAGGATGTTAAGTACAAAATATTGTAAAAAATCTTCTAATGGTGCTGCTGCTTTTTAAGATCGGAAAGAATTAAATACTTTGGAAATCCAACAATAAATACACACCTCCTTGTTGTTTTTGGTCACTTTCACTTCAATGTCATACCGTTCTTCATCTACCACATCAATTTTTTGGTGTAGTTCTTTGCACAGAGCCTACAGAGAGAAAGGGAATAATACCATCTCCATTGAACAAAATTATTAACAAAATAATAATTAACAAAAGAATATGAGAAAAAAAGGTTCCTCTTAATTTCAGTGTCATAAATTACCAAAAATAAGAAGGAGAAAATAACACACTTATCCTCTAATGCACCTACTACCCATAAAAATGATTTACATGCATGGCATCGCTATACATTAGAGGCTTGCTTATGTGTGGAGTATTTCCACTATGCTATTTCACTGATGCTTATGCAGTGACCTGCACATACCTGAAGGTCCTGCAGAGACAAACCAGACAGCTGAAGTGGAGGGAGTCTCTCCCTCAGAGTTGTTTCTCTCTTCAGCTTCTTTTGCTCCTTTTCCTCCTCCAGCATTGTAGCTGCTGTTTTCAGCAGCTTGGTCTAAATTACAGAAAAAGTAAGAATGGTGCAATTTCTGACACAAATCACTGATAATGTGGACTTTTGAATTTCAATTTTGCTAATTTGCAATGGATATTTATCAGCTGTAGTAAAAACAAAGAAGAAAATACCTTAAGAGCCAGTCTGCGAGATGCAGAAATCTTTGATTTTCTCTACGAATAAAGAGTAGACAAAAAAAAAAAAAAAATCAGTTTTAAAAAAAAAATTAAAAAAAAAAAAATT